>WIQG01000062.1:600000-782516 GCA_014925785.1 Mycena galopus ATCC 62051 | reverse complement strand
AGTCGGAGCTGTCCGCCTCGACCCGGTATGGACGCGACTTGTCGAGCAGGACCAAGACGGGCTCCGCGGTTACCGCATCCTTGAGGGCTTGGAAGGCGGCAGCCGCGGCAGCGGTCCAGGTCCAAGCGACGCTCTTCTTGGTGAGGTCGAAGAGGGGCCGGCGCGATGTCCGAGAAAGCCCGGATGAATCTCCGGTAGAAGTTCGTGAAGCCGAGGAACTGCTGCACGTCCTTCCGGTTCTCCGGAGCCGGCCAGGCGGCGACTCCGGCGACCTTGACCGGGTCCATCTCGACGTGGTTGTGCGAGATGATGACGCCGAGGTACTCGATCGACGACTTCTCGAACTCGCACTTCTCCGGCGGAGGTAAAGCTTGTGCGCCCGGAGCCGCCGGAGGACTTCTCGGACGATCTCTCGGTGGCGCGCGAGATCGGAGTGAGCGATGAGGATGTCGTCAAGGTATACCATGACGTCTCCGGACAGGATGAGGTCTTGGAAGATGTCGTTCATCATCGTCTGGAACGTGGCCGGGGAGTTGTGAGGCCGAAGTACATCACCAGGGGCTCGAAGAGTCCTCGGTTGGTACGGAACGCGGCCTTCCACTCGTCGCCTCCCCGGATCCGGACGTTGTTGAAGCCCCACCGGACGTCGAGTTTTGTGAAGAACCGGGCTCCCTTTAGGCGGTTAATGAGGTCGTTAATCAGCGGGAGCGGGTATCGGTTCTTCACGGTCATCGCGTTGAGCGCTCGGTAGTCCTGGACGAACCGGAGGCTTCCGTCCTTCTTCTTGATGAAGAAGACCGGAGACGCCATCGGGGACTTGGACGGACGGATCCGGCCGGTGCTCAGCCCATCCTCGATGAACGCGTCGAGTTCCTTCTGCTCGAGGGGGGAGATCGGGTAGACCTTGCAGTTGGCCGGCTTTGCGTCCGGGACGAGTTCGATGGTGTGGTCCCACGTCCGGCGCTCCGGTAACGCGTCGAACGACTCCTTGTCAAAGACGTCGGAGAAGTCCTCGACCCAGGTCGGAACCGAGGTCCCAGGCGGGGCCGAGTTCCGGGCGAAGGCCTTCGCGAGCCGTTGGGAGACGGTGCTCCCGGCGCGGATTTCCTCGGCCGGAGCGAACGCGGTGTAGAGGATCCGGTCGCCTTCTTCTAGCTCGTCATCGTCGTCTTCGTCCGGGTCCGGAGTGAGGTCCGGACAGTCGTCTCCGTCGCCATCCGGATCGTACCCGTCGTCTCCGCACCACTCCTCCGAGTCAATGGCACAGATAGACGGGACGGGACCCTTCGCGGAGCTGTCGGAGGATCGCGGCGGAGATCTTCGCGCTGCGACGGACGGCGCGAAGCTCGTCTCGGCAGGTGCTGCAGCTGGTCGGGCAGCGGGTCATCCGGACTTCCTTGGTTTCCCAGTCGATCTCCGGGTTGTGTTTCTGAAGCCAGGAGTAACCGAGGATGACGTGCTGCTTCCCGAGCCGCGTCACGGCGAGTTGGATGCGTTCCGAGTGACCCTTGTAGTTGACGACCATATCGACTACGCCCGTAATGCCTCCGGATGCATTGGGTGTGCCGTCGACGTTGAGGACCGGGATAGGCTGGGAGAGCTTCCGGACGGGAAGGTTGCGGGAGATCACGTACTCCGAGTCAATGAAGTCTCCGGTCGCTCCGCAGTCGACCAGACCTTTCACGGACACCTTAGCCGCGGTTTCTACCGACTGCATCTCCAACGGAATGTGCAGGGAGTTCCGGCCCTCCACGGAATCAATAACGTACTGCCGGGGCAGTTTGCGTTCCCATCTCGGACGGTGGACGCGGGGAATGGAAGGGGTTTTTTGCCTCCGGGGCGGGAATAGGGGGCTCCGGCCGGGGGACGGAAACCGGAGCAGGGGGTGCGTCTTTCGTTTCAACTGCTGATTTATTGGGTATATCTTTGTACAGGCAGGAGTAACGATTAGGGGACGCGACCGAGGGCGCACCGCTCACTCGACCGCGTCCGGAAAACCCTCCGGCTCCGCGTCTCCGGCGTCCGGCTCGGTCGGAAGCCCGGCGGTAGTAGAGAGGCGCGCGAAGAGCTCTCCGAGGAGGTCGTCTCCGAGTTGACGGACGACCTCGTCCAGGACGTCTGCGTGCCGGACGTCCGAGGGAGTCGGGCAGTCTCGGGCGAGGTGTCCGGACGCACCGCAGCGGAAGCAAGCGCGCGGTGCGAAGCGCGCGCGGGTCCGGTCAACTTCCATCGGAATGCCAGGCGGAAGGGCGGGCGCCGGCGCGGCTTTGGGAGCAGGCGTGAAGGAGGGGACTGGGAGGAACGTCCCAGTGCGAGGGCATGCGGCCGGAGCCGGGGCGCGAGTCGGAGGTGCTCCCGCTCGGACGCGGGCGAGGGCGTCGTACTGACGGAAGGCGCGGAGACGCCATCCGGCGTAGTCTAGCAGCGCCGGAGCGGTTCCGGACGTGGTGATCGCTGCGTTGATCCTCGGGTCGAGCCCCGCTCGGTACTTGGTGACGCGGACGAGCGGATCCGTGTACCCGGCCGTGGCGGTGAGTTCCTCGAAGTCGTCCGTGTACCGGTAAACGTCGCGGGAGCCCTGGTAGTAGCTGTGGGTCTCCAGCCGGAGGAGAGCTTGGTCTTGCTCGTTTTCCTCGACGAACCGGAGCCGGAACTCGGACTCGAATTCCGCCCAGGACGGGAATGGGAACGGAACGATTGCGGACTGTCGTTCGGCCCATCGTCCGGCCGCGTCTCGCGCCATAAAGGACATGGCGTACCGCACGAGTTTTTCCTCGACGAGCTGTCCGTGGACCATGAAGGCTTCCGGAACCAGTCGGAGGTATGTGAGGACGGAGTGGAGGAACATCCGTCCTTGGGTCCGGTCGCCGTCGAAGACGGCCGGGGGGTTCGGTCGGAGAACCGATTTTGCTGCGGGGGTGAGGGTGGTAAAGTCTGGACCCACCGCCGGAGCCGGAGCGGCAGGGACGGGGGCAGTCGCGGGTGGATTTTGGTTGTTGTGTAAAACGCGGAGGAGTAGGGCTTCGATGTTTGCGAGAGAGCCTTCGACCGCGGTCAGCCGGGATTCGGGGTCTGCAGCCGGTTCCGGGATGTAAACATCCGGGAGCTCGGGTGGCGCGGACCCGCTTCCGGGCGTCGGAGCGTCCATCAAGGAGGAGGGGTCGAGGTTGGAAGTCGGGGAGGCCGGAGCGCTAGCGTAGCAGTCCGAGTCCGAGTCTACACCGAACTTCGCAATCTTGACCAGTTGATCCCTTAGATCCTTTCTTCTGCTGTAAGGGCAACCTCAGCTCGGCGCAGAGCGCGGGAGACTAGCGGGAGAATCCGAAGCAACTCAATTGAATGGTACTAAATACAGGTTTCTAGAATACGCACCTAGCGGGAGAATCCGAAGAGAAGAAAGGATGAGGATTCTCACGCTAGGCGAGGTTTTTTAAGTACTAGCCAGTAGCACGTGTCCGGAGGGATCGGCAGAGGTCTCGAGCTTGATCACACAGCACGTGCCAGTGAGAGCGGCCGGACGGACGGAAGGGAACAGAGTCCGGAGGGACGGGAGGTGACGTTCCGGATGGAGGCGCAGGCTGGGGTGCGAGTCCGGAGGCCGGACGAAGGATCGGACGAGGAAGCGGGGCAGTGCGATGGGCCGGAGCCGGACGGACGGACGGATGGACGGACGGACGGGCGGTTCCCCTGACAAACCCCTCTATTTAATGGGGAGGGTGTTGAAAGGAATGATGGATATCCCTCTTGGTCCGATCTTGTGGGTGAGTATGCGCTGCAGATATAATTAGGTCTTTCGCTAATTACCGCTGTCGCAGAAGGGCCCTGGCCAAGAGCTGTGTCTTCAGCTGTGTTTTGATAATTGGGTACGCGATGCCCTCACCGTACGTCTTTTCACTGGCCCTGCTCACACATGACTCAAACTCATTGTACCTAGATCGCCCCTACTCCTCCGACCCCCAAGCCTATTCGTCGCCGTTTTGCCGCAGCGAAGTGGGTACGGGGAAAGAATTTGAGAGGGAAAAAGTGGATCCGGGGAAAGAACTTGAGAGGGAAAAAGTGCGTCCGGGGAAAGGATTTGAGAGCTCGGTAGACTCGGATTTGCATGCGTGGCCTTTTCGTCTTCCCGTTCCAGTTCGGCTTTAATGACCAGATTAGTTATGTTTCTCTCTTTCGTCTTTCATGGAATATAGATTGTTTCTCTCTCTTTGTTTTATGTGCTTGCTTTATCCGTCCCGTATAAATATGCCAACGTATCTGCGCCTCTCCCTTCAATAACTGTCTTCTTGCCTCCCATGGCACACTATCAGAAAAACCCTCTCTCTGTAAACCCTCCGGCCGTTTCCATCGAAGAGCGTCCGGCCCTCAACGAGACGGTAGGCGATATTCCAGTCCTATATCATGATCACTGAACTTCCGCTCATTACGGTGTCTAGGTCAACGTTGACACCGCTGTGAAGACTGTCGAAGTCCCTGCGGATATGCAGACAGAGGCACTGGCCGTTGACGAACATACGACTACGACAAAGGTGTGCATCATTCAAGCTCCTATATAATTACTGGAATACTTACCGTGTTTTGCAGACTGCCGACGTGTCTGCAGAGACTGATTCGGACGAACAGGCAAGGCAAGTACATAGGGAGATGATTGCTCTATGGAAACTTCAGGCAAGTACTCACAAAAAGTGCTCAACTAGTGACTTATCGTAAGTTTCAGAAGGTGACAGAGATCCTGGTCGAGTGGAAACGTATGCAGGAGACACAGATCCTTTTATATGGTCAACCGGATCGCCGTATATTTGTTACGCGGCGCCGTCCCCGCTTTCGCCTGCAAGCCTATATGAGGATGCATTGATCGCAAGTACATGTATGCAGAATAATTTAACTATGCGGTGACTCAGTACATTTGGGTGATTTGCCTACGCCTTCGGGGTGCTAGTCCCATGTCCTTACTCACACATCGTAATTCGGAGTCAGGAAGCAAGATGATACCAGTATGTACAGAACCCTACTCACACGCGTACGGTATGTCTTCGCTAAGCGGCCTCTGGCCGTGTAAGTACTACTAGGTATTAGATCATGATCAGTATGTACACTTCGTCAGAGCCTCAGTACGTCGCTTTTTCACCTCCGCGGGCCGCGGTTATCTTCGATCTGGGGGCCCATGCGCTCTTCACCCTCCTCGCCCATCGACCATTAATATGTCAGACGACCGCCAGGATCATGAACCGAATTCATGGGCGAGGCGTGAAGGTATCACCGCGGCGCGCCCAAACAGTTCGTAGAAAGCCTGGGTGTAGTGCCCCGCCACCGCCTCCTCCAGCTGTAGCATCTCAGTTTTGTCCCATTCACGCGGCTCGCTAGCTCGTGCGATGACAGCTGACCGAGGACGGGGATCCCAATCGCACATCAGTATTGCAATGCGAAGATAAAACCGATGGCGGGTCGCAGGGGACATGGAAGCCAGCCCTTCCTTGGCCAGTTCAAGAGGCATCCCCATCAGCATCCCACCGGCGAAGCATTCTCGGCACTGGTCTGGGCGATCGAGTCGAGACGTGCAATGGTCAAGAGCAAGGAACTCGAAGCGGAAATTGGTCTCCGCAAGCTGCCACAGCATCTCCTGAGCGCGATGAATGGTGGTGTGGGGGGAGGTTCCTGATGACACGGAAAGGTCTGGGTAGTCGGTCAATCCACAGGCACGAAATGCGGGCGCCAATAGATCGTGCAGCACCATGCTTTGCGCAGATGCTTTGGTCAGGGTTCGATCCTTCTGACGGAATGCCTTGTGAGGCGCTGCCGCGTTCCCTACAAGAACATCTCGCCACTGCTGCGCGGAAAGAAGTTGACAGTGAGATTGCGGATCGCCCAGACGGTAGATCAGAGCATCCATCATAAGGCCGAGATTGTGGAGTAAACGTTGCCGACGAGCGGCATCATCGGACGAGACCACCAGAGCAGGCTCCGGGAGGACATAGCGATTGCCACCGGAAGCACGAGGAGCGATAGTCCTGTCGACGGCTTTGAGGGCATTTTCCCAAACCAAAATCGAGGGCGGCATCTTGTCTCGCGCCAGCGGCGCAAATTTATCCCGCTCATTATTCGTCGGGGCGACAGCCGAGGCGCCGTGAGATCGACCATCACGAGAAGATGAATAAGCGGACGTGGAGTCACGATCTGCATGCATCACTGTCATCAGCTCGTCGTCGATAATGAGTAAGGGCGACCGACTCACAAGGCTCGTAGCGCTGGGAGGATGAGCGGTCACGGCTGGAGCCAGCCTGTCCCTGAGGGTAGACCCGTGGAGGCCCAGGAGTGTGGTGGCTAGTGCTGGCAGTTGCTGTCGCTGCCGAGACGCTACTGCTCCCGGTGTCTGCAAAGGGGTCGCGGTACCAGGGCACGATGCGCGAGCACTGGTGAATGACGGCAATTTTTGAGTCCGTATCTCGCTTTGTGGGGAAGTGGGTAGCGGCGGGGGCAGCGTTGAGCCTCAAGTGGTACTCCGGCAGCTTGAGCTCGACGACTTCTAGGATATTTTCACGTCAGCCGAAGGAGCCAGTATGGCAAACCCGCCGCTCTAAATTGCTGGGCTATTGCAGGGTCGGTGGTGAATACCCCCACACAATGCTCGGCGCGCGGTGGAGTGTCGGTGGATTGCGCCATGCGCCCCTTGAATTCCAGCATGTATCTGATCAAGGTGTCGGCCTCGAGGAAGGAGCGCTGCAGTGCAGTTACGCTGGCCACCAACTGCGTGAAGGTGCAAGGCAGGGTCTGAATGCGGTCAAAGCCCAGACAAATTTGCTGCACCAAAGGATCAAGAAGGTCCTGGACTTGACTCAACGCCGCACTTGCAGTCTTGTATCTGTCGAGCAGTCGCCCGATTGGTGCGGCGAGTTGGGCGACTCGGGCGCCTGCCAATTTCCCCAGTCTTGCGGTTACAGAGAAGTCGGCATCAGGGAGAATGAGGTCTGCGGCAGTAGGATCCCACCACATTATCGATATGTCGCGAGCAGTACCCACGGGCTTTTTTTGAATGGCTCCGAGGTGACAAAAGAAAGCACTGTAGTTCTGCGGCCACTGCGTTGGATCGTCCTCTCCGAAGTGCATATCTTCTCGGAGGAATATGATGTGATTAGGGCGGATAGGTAGCACGGGGACATAACTCGCATTTGTCGAGACGAAGTAGCTTTCGCCGTCTTGACGTAGGATCGCACTGACTCTAGAATCGAAAGGACCCAGAGGAACTACGACACTGAGGCAAGCCAATGGGGATGCATGGTGCTACGTACCATTCTCCTGGCGGTTCCTTGTGAGATTCAAAACAGCGCTAGACGCGACAGAGGATTGGGCCATTATAGACTTGAGAGATCTCCAGACTCAGAGTCGTACGGAGGTAGGGACGCACAGTCCGTGGAGTCAAAATCTGGACGCAAAGTCCAAGACGAGTGAAGCGAGCAGTGTCCATGTCACGTCACGCTCACGCTCATCCTCCTCTTCTCTCTGCTCTTATACCTCCATCTGTGGCTTTGCGCCACAGAATCTACTGGCTTTGAGCTGGTTAGACCTCGACTTCCATTCAATGCTCAAGGTTTCGCTACCGATGGCTTGCGAAGGTTACAACAGGGAAGCGCGGTACTGATGGACGACAAATCTCTTCCCGACCCTCAAGGACGACACCAGCTTTACGCTGTCACAACCTCGACTCCTCTTATAAACACTCCGAATGTTTCCCAGTCCTAGAGACGGGGCTCGAGAATATGTCGGCTCGCGAGTATATCCTGCAGCGAGCGAGCGATGGTGATTGGAATAATGCATTAAATAATGGAGGTTCGTGGACAGTCTTCTCACTCAATTCAGTGCACTCATATCTTCAATCCTTCAGGTGCGCAGAGTCGACTTGAAATTTCAGTGTACCGACCTGCTATGTCCATCAGGTAATCGCAATCACGCGGACGTGAACAAAGAACTCACCTCTTGCACACTTCCAGGCCAACGCTTTACAACCATGCTGCCCACTAACGCTTGGCGCACTCACCTGAGACACGCCCCGAAGCCAATTCCACGCAATACGTCTTTCGAGTACGAAGACAAGTCTCAACGAGCCCGTTTCCGGACGTTTGGAACTCCACGCAGGAGATCGAGATATCACGCCCACTTCCATCCGACGCCTTCCCCTGCGGTGTCACCTGAAGCCTCTGATTCTGACGACCAGTCTTGGATGGACACGCGAAACCAGGACCCTCCGGCCAATCTGCGTCTATCAAAGAATTTATTTGCCAAAGTAATCACCTATCCATTCTCATTCCTCTGCGCCATGGTGCACGCGGTCCTCCAGCTCTTCCTTCGCTGCCTGTGGATTTCCCTCCGGCTGGTGGACGACCTCGTCTTTCATCACATTCGGGCCATGGCGCTGCGTGTTGTCGGCCCTCTGTTCATCGTCATGTTCATTGGGCTGCTCCTCTTCGTGGTCCTTGATCTCGCATCGTCCACGGACTCCCACCATGTCTTGCGCCTTGCCGAGTCTCCGGTGCCGAGCAGCTCTCGCTCTTCACTCTCTCCGAATTCGATGCGCACCGACAGTGCGGAAGACAGCGAGCCTTGTCTGGATGAAATGCGATTACAGCGCTTAGAGGTCACACTCTCGGGGCTGTCCAGAGAGGCTCGCCTGGATGGGGTGCGATTACAGCGCTTAGAGGACGCACTCTCTGCGCTGTCATTACATTGCAAGCGCATCCAGCGGGAAATTAGAGCTCTGGAGGTGCACGCGAAGCGCCAGAGTGCGAGCTCCGAGCTCAACGGCCTGAGGAGCGATCTCGACGCATTGCAGTTGCTTGTGGGTGCATATGCGGCGGAGATTCCCTCCCACGCTGCCGCGAGGTTGGAGCTCAACAGTTTCAGGAAGGATCTAGATGCATTGCAGCTGCTACATGCGGCGGAGATCAACAGCCTCAAGAGGGATATCGAGGCGACGGGGTTGCTTGTCGAGGCCTTCAATACAGATACCCAGCCGGATTTTGCCTTACGTTCCACCGGCGCCTCGGTTATCCCTTTCCTCACCAGCGCAACATATATCCTGTATCCGTCGCCACTTCCGCGCAACTTTTTGGGGCACTACACCGGCACTGGCATTCTTACTGGACGTCCACCTGTCACAGCCCTCAACTACGACGTTCACGATGGTCATTGCTGGCCATTCGCGGGGTCCCAGGGTCAGCTTGGCATCGCACTCAGCAGCCCGATTTATATCGAGGCCATTACCATCGATCATGTGGCCTCTGCAATTGCAGTCGGCAGGCGGACAAGCGCGCCGCAAGACATGGAAGTTTGGGCTTTGGTCGAAGGCAGGGACAATGTTGCCAAACTTGAGGCTTGGCGCGCAGAATTGGCCCTAGGGGGACACGAGCCTGCGATGAGGAGTGGGTTCTCGCTTGCGGCCCAGGAGGGGCAGCCTCCATTTCTCGGGGTCGCAGAGTACATCCACATCGCGTCTTTCCAGTACGACATCCACTCCCGGAATGGCGTTCAGACATTCCTTGTCGACGCAGAGATCAAGAACCTCGGGATCGACTTCGGTGTCGTCGTGCTAGTGGTGAAGAATAATTGGGGTATGGGAGAATATACCTGTCTCTACCGTATTCGGGTGCACGGCCAGAGAATGGATGCGCCTGCAACCCCATAAGGGATTTTTTTAAATATATATTCGAGTGCCACATCTAGATCTTGTTTATTATATCTTTCCTCTACAATGTATGATAACTGCGGTGCACCCAAGTCCCCCCCCCCCTGCCATTTCAAACATGCTGCCCGCAAATTTTTCCAGTACTCTCGCACTTCAATTGAATCGTTACAAATAAGCTCACCGCTCCTAGGACTTACCTGAACAGCTGTCATCCTCGTCCTATTAGGCCAACAATCTGCAGTACTCATCAGTGGCCTCAAGATTGCGCGACGACGCACCGAGAAGGTGGAGTATCAAATCATATTCGCGCCCACTTGAACTCGGGTGCCGGATTTCGTGAACCTGTTTTTTCCGAACAGGAACGAAGAAATACTCATCACGCCTCGATGAGTATATTCGTTGACTCGGTGATCAGTTGCGGAAGGACTAAGACATGCAGCACGACGCACCGGAAAGTCAATATTGCAGAGGCGTCCGGGCACTGATGCAGCGTGTGTGGGGACGTCCGGCGGTGTGGCTACCTGGTAGACGCAAGAATTAGACCGGGGTGTGTATACATTTATTTCACTGTGGATGGACTGCACTCACTCTTTTTTGACAGACCCGATCGTACAAATGATCTAGCTAATAGGATTAATCGGAATTCTGAAAAAAACATCAGCTCCAAGTCGAATTCGAGGTCAGATATGAAAACTCACCTCTCCACTGACTGGCCCAGCGCGCCGAGCCAGAACCCGATTATCGCACACAACCCGTCGATACCTCCGGTCATCAAGTACGAGTAAAACTCCCGATGATGGACCCCGCATCCTGGGCAGGGGTAGGCCTCGATGGCGGCGCCGAGCGCGCGGAGAGTGAGGTGGACGAGCCCCTCTTGAAGGTGTGTCAGTAACAGTGGATGCAGAATGAGTGCAAACTCACCGAGTAATTTCACGCAGTCGCATTTGTAGCGATAAAACCAGGTAAATTTGAGGTCGATACAAGTGTCGTGGTAGTCGAATTGGCGTCGGAGAGTGTCGATTGAGAACCCCAACTTGATTTCGAGAGCGTCGACGTCCATGTGCAGAATGGGATCGAAAATTCGGATGACACGGCAAACGATGTAAAGGTCGCCCCTGAAATCCTTGTATCGCGGGTGAGCGAAGTGAGCCAGCGCTTGGTCGATCGGGTTGCGAATTCGCGTCCTGCACAGTCAATGAATGAGTACAAGAGGAACAATAAACTTACATGGCAGCAAGCTGTCTCCTTCGTCGCAACTCGCGCGCGCTGGGGTAGTGTGTATGAATTGCAGGCCTATGTCAATGTATGTCGTCAATTAACGAGTTGTACAGAGTTGTAGTGAAATACTTACATTGAGAGTGAAAGTGAAAGAAGAATTGGACGCGTTATTTGTTCGAGTTGGAACTAATTAACGTGTCGCGATGTCATGTGACGCGTACACGTGACCACGGCTTCTACTTACATCTTCGCACATATATCTTCTTCATCGCTCGCTACCACCTACTGGGCTTTGCGCCCCATGCGAAAGACTATGCGTCGCGCGTACTGTAAGACGGTAGACTATGCGTCCCGTCTCCCGATTATCCGGACTCAAGCTGCTTGGTCAATCCCGCATCGCCGCCAACACCCCGCAACTCCAATGGCAAACGTAGTATTGCAGCGGCTCACTCGTCCGTATCGGCGTCGTCCAGCGCTTCCCATGCCAGCAGCTCCGTGTGGTGGACGCTGATACGACCGTCGACCGGTTCTCCGTCAATCGTCTTATTTCTTCGTGAGTGTCTTCTTGTCGCCGCATACTTGGACTTAATGTTTGCAGCATGATCCACGACAAGAAGCTGCTCGGCGTCTGCAGCGAGACGTCGAGCTCTCGCCATGGCCAAGGCCTTCGAGTCCAGTCCGTGCGTGACGCGTTCACATTCACCATCGCGCCCGACGACTGGAAGGTCCTGCTCTCGCAGCGGCGTCGCGGGATCAACTCGACCGTGCACAACCTCAGCGAGCTCGTGTTCATCGAGCAGCTCTGCGGGTTCTGCTACTTCTCCATGCGCTTCGTCATCATGATCGATCTCGTCTCGATGCTCACGCTTTCCGTCACCGTCGCCTATGTGAGTTTTCCCTTTTCTGTCTTCCTCTGTCCGTGCTAACCCTCGTCGTCCGCAGATTCCGTACCTCTTCTATCTCGTCTTCGGGGAGCACGACCAGATCCAGATCATCTCGCTCGTCATGATCGTCACCATCTATGTCTCGTTCTATCTTCCGTTCTACTCGTTCTGGCGCATGGACGACTTTTCGCTACGTGCGTTGCTGTCCTGTCATTCTTACTTGTCGCTGATCACTCCCCCAGGAAAACGAGCTCTGGGACAAGGAATCAAATCACAGCATCGGGTCCTGCGTGCCCCCGCCGCGCTTCAAGGGCGAGGGGAGCTACGCCGAGTCACACACCGCGTCGCTCTACGGGCGCGAAACCACCTACGAGCCGCGCAGCTACTCGCCCTCTCCGTCGCGTGGCGGAAACGGCGGCGGCTATGACCCGATGCAGTACCCGCCGCCCGGGTACCAGTCCGGCCGCAACACCACGCAGTCCATGTTCGACCCGCCCTGTGAAAAGCTCTATTTAGACCTTTTTTGGACATTATTTTTTATCTCGTATCTGATGTACTTATCTCACACGCATATGCTTACTCGTTTCTTCGCGAAGTCACGACACCATGGACTTGGGCTGCTCGTGGGGGCGGGTGATAAAGAAAGTACGGGCTCGCGCCGCCGGCAGGAGGTTAGGGAGACAAAGGAGAGAGGGACGCCGTGGACAAAGCCACGGTCCCGTGCTGGCCCAGCACATGTGCAGTGCCGACAAAAACGAAGTGCAGGCGCGATTGTAGCCCGACGAAGGCGGGTTCCAGTCCCGACAAATGTTGTCAAAGGTGACGTGCAGGTGCTGTCCACCGTCAACAAAGGTGACGTGCAAATGCTGTCAACCGAGGACAAAGGCGATGTGCGCCTGGTGCGGACATAGATCCCGGTCCGTGATGTGATGCAGGGCGTGTGATTGGGACTTGGCGCGCCACTGCGTCACGCCTGCAGTATGGGGCAGGGGCGGGGGGTGCGCCCTTGCGTGACGGCCTTAGTGCGAGCCAGCCCTTGCTGGCTCGGTTCTGGCTCGGTTCTGAGCCGTCACATGAGCGCGACTCTGCCGTGCGCGCTTTGTGCCGTCCCTTCGCAGAGCCTTGGCGGCATCTACCGCCGAGTCGCGGCTCGCGGGCACATCTCCCTTAGCTTACTCGTACATCACTCATAAATATCCTTTCACTATCCCTTAGATTTTTGTTAACTAATTACTTTGTACGTAGAGACTCTTAGCAATCCGACAAAGATGTTTGTTACATGTCACACCCACATGGGAACCACATGCGTTCATCGCATGTGGTGTCCACATGCATCGGTCTTTGGTCCCGGTGACAAGTATCAGAGATTCACTGGAGTGTGACCAGCGCGGAAGAGCGAACAATTCCTATCACGAGACCGGAAGTGGTCGGCGAGATCATGGTGGGATTGGTTCATTCGCGAAACTTGCTACACGTCTGTCCCACCATCGAGCCGGAGCAGACGGAAGTAATGGAGCAGAGTTTCGGAGGAAGGAATTTCCGTGTCAGATTTTGGGACAAGCAGAAACCGTAGCTGACGGATGTAAGCCAGCGGTTCTACGCACAGTAAGCCGGGTTCGGACATAGACGGAAATGACCAGGATGGAGATGGTGAATGTTCAATGAACTCTTGAGAGCCGGGAGTGCGGAGACGAAAACCGAGGGCAGGAACACCTCTATGTTCACAACAAGATCCATAATGGCGAACCGGAAAATCCAGATAAGCTGAAACCGGAGAATGGATCCGGAAGAAATAGGCCGGAGGTTACGCCTGGACGAAAAGCCGGAGTAATGAGACCGGTAATATGAATGGTGAAGGGAAAGAGGGTAGGAAAGGAGACGGAGGACGGAGATCAGTCCAACATCGTCCAATGCTAATCCGTACATCCGGAACGGAAATCACAAGTCAGAGTCGTCATCAGTGACATGTGCCGAGAATCCACGGGTAAATGCTGCGGAGCAGAGGCAGCCCCGGATTCGAAGGAGAGGTCCTGTAAGAGATGAGACCGGAAGTTGGTGGTGATTTTCCCGTCGATAAATGTCGGAGCCGGAAAACCCGGAGTTCCAGTGTTTAACGGAGGTTGCAGGAAAGGTGAAGGAAAGCCGGAAGGCATGCCAGAACAATTGCCAGAGGAAATCACATAAGGGACGGAAGATGCGGGGAAGGATGTGTGAGGTCCGAGGATACCTGTTTCACTGTGTTGAGTCCGGGAAGGAGAAGATAAGGAAAACGGAGGTAAAGACTCCAGAAGCGGCGAAAGACGCTTCACCGTGCAATCCAACTCCTGGAACACTGGGCACGGAAACTGTAACGGAAATTGTAATAGACATCGCGCGAGTGCCGGAAACTTCGAGAATGGCGGAGGTCCAAGGCTATGCCGGATATGTGAAGTTCGAGAAGGATAGGCCAGGCAGCGAGAGCAAAGTAGATTTCACTTGTGGGAAGTTTGCCGGAACTATGTCCGTTATCGTCTGTCGTCTCTAGCACCAGAAACCAGTGCCAGAACGAACCGGAGGATTCGGGAGAGTTCGACCATAAGATGGATGACGTAAAGGCGGATAAGCCGGAGGAACCAATCATGCCAGAAGCCATTTCCGCAAACCCGCTGGAGGAATCTAGGGGCAGAAGTGAACTAGGTGAAGGATCTGGAGGAAGATGAATTGGCAGAATGAAGGAACACAGAAGTTGAAGTCCAGAAATGGATGGAGGTGAAATACAAGTCCGGAAGTGGACGGAAGCTCAGAACGAATGAAGTCTGAGAGGAAATCCGATGGGACGGAAATGAGGTCCTGGAATGGCCGGAAGTAAGCCAGAGATCATCCGGAAGTTCCGGTCCACAAGTAGGACATTTCCGGGAATCCCTAAGAAGGGAACGGAATTAAGATCGGGAAATAAAGAGCCAGATGAACAGAAGGCTCAAGGGTGATGTATAGGAGTTGTCAGATTTGGTTCAGACCAAGGACAGGATAAGCCGGATATGCCGGGTAAGCCGGGTAAGCCGGGTAAGCCGGATGTGATCGCATATCTTGGTTACTGTATCCGAAGTCCAGTAGGTGATTCCAAGGTGTGAATGTGACGAATCCGTGTTGAATACATCTGATCCAGGGATCCATCAGCAATCTGTAAAGTTGTGGACACTCGGTTGTAAGCCAGTAGTACGCCGACGACCTATCGGTGAAACGGTGCACTTGGGTGCAGCTGTGTAATTGCTATGCCAACTCAAACTACCAAACCAGAGAGTGCAGCGAACAGAGTCACTAGACACAATCCAATCCAACAATCCAAATCAACAAAATATATCACAAACTCCAACTCCAAATGCCGTGAATGTGTTCGGGGAAGTAGGGTACGTATCACCCTTCAAGAGGGTGTGCAAGGGAAGTAAAAGTAATGTCTTTGTAGCGGGAAAGCAACAACAACGGGCCATTCGGGCACTTGTTATGCAAGAGCAGGGACTTCTGGCCGCTAGAGAATCGAGGGGTTCAATAGGAAGACTAATGACCGCCAGACGACTCTTGAGGGAAACAGAATTTCAACAACGGCTGGCACCGAGCCAACGGGTAGCGATTGCAGAGCAGACCGTCAACAGACAGGCCTTACTTGGTACAACGGGAACACGGCTGGCGGCGGCTCGACAACGCGGGGACAGTTACGCAGATGGCGGCAGCTCTGGCTAGGAGCGGGGGCACTTCTACTGCAGGTGGCGGCGCTACACCAAAGATGGGTCTCGACCGGATGGCGGCGGCTACTACTCGCAGGGACAGTTACATGGAAGGCGGCGGTTTCTGACTACGGGGGCAATTACACGAATGGCGGGGACTCCTGGTTAAGGAATGCGGGCACTTATATCGAGAGCGGCGGCAGTACAGTGACGGGGGCAGTTACACCGAAGGTGGCGGCGAGCAGCAACGGGGGCTCTTACACAGGCCAATAGCACTATCGGCTATATCGTCGAAGGCAGCAAACAAACCACAGGCGGCGGAACTACAGCGACGGGGGCACTTCTATGAACGGCGGGGACCACTCCTGAACCACAAGAGATGATGCGGGCACTTATATCAATGGCGGCGGAAGCTGCAGGACGGGGGCAGTTACGTGGCGGCTACCTCGTTCGAGCGGGGGCACTTATGTCTCGTGCTTCCGAGGACTGTTCAAGACTTTGCTTCGTCCGGTCCTCTTCTGAATATCAAAAATATGTCTTTTATCTCAAGAGTCCACTATATTCACCCCGATTTCCGGGCAGATAGTATACTGGCTAATACATGCTCAAGCGCGGTCTTTTATACAAACGGGAGGTCACTAAAGGAGATGAAAGGAACTGAAGAGGATCAAACCGTGTTGTGCCGCCAACGGGTGGATGGCCAATCGTACCACAGGGATTTCTAAACCCTGAGTATTCTGTCCTCCTGCTGGAGTTACTCCACATGAATCCAGAGCCTAGCCTCTATGGTGTGCTCATCTTCTGATGGTTGTGTCGGGTACAATCCGCTTCTTCTAACTCCCGCTGACTCACGAGGTTGATTCAATCTGCCACCAGTCGTCTTTCAGTCTTCTAGTCGCGATGAGACCTACGGATGTAGGATTCTATCTTCCGGGAGGTGTGGTCCGGGACGAACGAGTGGTTCCCAACCTCTTCGTATTGCTTTCCAGCTGCTGAGCTGCAGCCGCCAGCCCGCCATCAAATAATGTGATGTTCAGATGCTAGCTTCGTGTTTATCATATGCAGTTTGCACTCCGGCCGCCGCTGGCTGGTGCGCCCGCTGGTCGTCCTAATGCTTCGTTGTGTCATAAGGGTATGGCCGCCAGTGAAGGGTCACCTTCAGCTGGCTTCTAAGGAGTGGGTTATAGTAGCGGGAGGAACTTATACGATCCTCCAACTAGACTCCGTGTCTTTCTGTTATCGTGATATCATCATCATTTCCAACTGTTCAGTTCTCCCGCCGGTGAAGGCAGTCAACTATCGATGATTGGTAGTTCCCCGTTGGTCACCTCCGACGCATAGGGGCACAACAGAACTGCATCCCATAGCCCAGCGTAGTGAGTTCTCGCCAGAACGCAGTACCCGTAAGAGCCTTTGTTAAGTCGTCAACCCGTGTAGTTATTTAGCCGCTGGCTTTCGGTCATCAACAGCGCAGCCTACCACCTCCGGGGAGAGGTGTACACTTTCAAATTTAATGCCTCTCCTTTCCCATACTGATAGACGTGAAAGCGAATAAAAACTGGTGTTTTCATGCTTATCCCGTTACACGCCCTATCATCGGCTCGTCCGCTTTGTTACGCTGCGGAGGTCACTATTTGTAGGTGTGTATGCAGTGTTGTACGCCAGTGATTGGGGCGCATGCGGGTCGCGCGGTGCAGTGTGTAGGCAGGTGGGAGGCGGAGAGGGTGTGCTTGCGCCGGTCGCGATTGTGTATGCGGCGTTCCTGCTTGTACGCTGTACGCGCAAGAGGCCGGGCCGTACATGTGCGGTCGATCTGCGAGTCGTGGGTGTGCGACTGGGGAGTGGGGCGGAGATGCCAGCACTCGCTGCGAGTCGAGGTTGCGCGGGCGGGGAGTCTTGCTGCAGCGTGAGGATAAGAGTGCCAAGGAGGGTGCGGATGCACCACCCGTGGACACAACTGCGCTGACGGCGGGAGAGGGGGCGGCGTCCTGGTCCTCGTTGTGTGGTCGATATCCTGTGCCCGGGAAGAGGGAGTGGAGGCGTGAGGCGTACACGAGCAGCAGAGGCGAGGGGTGGTGTGGTGAAGGGTGCCTGTCAACTCAGCTCATTCATCCATGTCAAAGACCCGATCGGTCGACATCGATGAAGGATGGGGCGAGAACAGCCGGCCGCTTCCTTCTCCTTGTCATGCAGGTGGGGAGTACTGCGTCTGCGGAGGCGAGTACTGCTTTTGTGGCAGCGGAGGCGAGTACCGCTTCTATGGCGGTGACCTGGGCGGGGGCGCGTACTAGTACTGCTGCGGCGACGTCCGCAGCGGGGTGGGCGCGCACGGAGTCGCAGCTGTCAATCTAGGTCATGGGCGAAGGTGACGGACTGAAGTTCAGCACATCGAGCTCACGGCTGACCTCCCGTGCCGCCGCAGCATTCAGTGTGCACTCGTCCTCGATGAGGTCGAATGTCGGGGGCGGCACGTGGCGAGTGCGCCCGTCATGCCCATCGACGATGACGATGGCTGCCGCTTCATGTACAGCGGCTCTGCTACATATTCAATAGAACAAAAAATCATCCATTAGCGACCCGAGGGTCCAACTAGAGAATACCACGAATAGCGAATATCGCGAATATTCGTGCCAAGCCATTTGCGAATGTGAATATTTATATTCGCGAATGGCTGTGGCTGTGCTATTCGCGCGAATGCGAATATCAGTTTTCAGGAAAGTTGATATTCGCGAATATTCGCAGGTGTAATGCACAGCTAAAATTTCAATGAAGCATAGTAAATTTGGGTCTGTTTAACACATCTCCTCTCTGGAACCATAACACACTTCATTTACACCAACTAGATCTGTGATTCATATGCAAACCAACCACTTTGGAGACATCTTTGCTTTGACAGCTGCTTGACAAGTTGAATACGGCAAGTGTGATGGTCAATCAACTGGTTGAACATGCAAGACAAGGGCTTGTATGAGTCTTCAACAATGTTTAAACACACAAGATAACATAAAAGTGCCCTCAGCAACTCATTGTTGGCTGCCAAACCCCCGAATTCTCAATGTGTTTGCTGAATATTCATATTCATGAATATTCGCGAATATTGCTGACTAAGCAACGAATATTCGCCATCAATATTCGTACGAATGCGAATATCAATTTCTAGGTTTTCATGAATATTCATATTCGCGAATATATATTCGTGGTATTCTCTAGGTCCAACGAAAAGAAGGGGAAGGGGAAACCGCTCACGCACCGGCTCAACAAACTTTGTCTAGATCTCCATCCCAAACCTCACATGCTTCGACAATCTTGCGTGTCCCATTCCCGGTGTATGCTCAGTGCACTGGCCATGCATTGCCACGTGCCTGTGCGAGGTGGGAGGATGTCATCTAGTGGAGATCAGATCGTTTGCATGGAGAAACATCCAGAAAGAAAAGAGATAACATACACTGAGATTTTGACGCCTCGCAGCCCTTCCCACCATCGAGCAGTATCCAGTTGAACGCGAGATCCTCCTGCTCCCTGGAAGACTTCAGAACCTTCGTGAACAGCTCTCGAAGGAAGTCATACCCGCCCACACAATGCGTGCTCACAGCCGAACGGACCAATGTCGATAACTGTTGTCCGTTTGCAAGGCTGTTAAACATTTCCTCTTAGAAAATTTGGCCGGAAATTCAGGAGGCAACATAAAGCCTCAAATCTTGACATGTTTTTGTTGTCCGGTTGCAGGGTCTGTGCCACAAGTTCAGCTGGTGAGTTGTTTACAGATTCAGCGCGGCCCGGGAGTTCAAAGACAATCACATAGCATGAATCAAGCATGCATCATATAGCTTAGAAGGCATGCTATAATATAGCAGCAGCATAATCCGGCCACATGAGATCTTGAAGAGGGCCTGGCAATGAAAGACCGATAATCCAGAGTCTCGGTCCGAGTTGTACTTCGGAAGATTCTCCAGCAGTTGGCAGCGACATTTCGGTTCCATTTGAAGCTTGACAAGAGCCACAGGTAAGAGGTAAGAATTGGGCAGTGGAAAGCGACTTGTGGTAAGTGGAGGCCGGACTGAAAGAGATAACACCATCACATGACCAGATTAAACTTCTGAATCGTTCGCGCCACCATCTCGTTCTGCGGTAAATTCAACTTCAATGGATGATCCTCCTACTCGTCCTTGCCAGTATTGCAACCAACATATAAGGCTCAAAGGTATTGGATCCCACGAAAAAGCCTGCCATACAAAACAAAACAATGCAACCAAAGCAAAAGCATTCACTCAACAAATGAACCGCGCTGAAAGTGAGATGGTGTCAGTGTGTTATCTCAACAATACCTGAGCAACTATATTCAATATTAGGAGACGCCGCTTTTCGGACTCGTCAGGCTCAAATGGCAGGTGTGTTACTATTATTCCTGAAATATTCGAAAACTCCATTGATAATGACGTTCGGAAGATGCTACAAAAACCGTTGAAGCGGCCCCCCACGGTTCCGACCCTCGATTTCGACTCAATATTTTTGGTGTGTAACACTAATTGCTGCTGCCCAAGTTGTTGTTTTTGACGCAATAATTTTGTAGACCTCCAGGATTTGAACCGGGAATCTCAGCCCGATGCAGAACCCCAGCTCGATGCAGAACCCCAGCCTGATGCAGAACCACCCAACGCCCCCAAAATAGACGACATTCGATATGAATTTCATCCACACAGCGGCCTTTCTCCGGAGCACCACAGTCTCGATGAATACTTGCGACGGGAAGCTTCTCGCCAACCGCTCCCTTCGACCAATCCGCAATCATGGCTCCCATTTCGCAGCCGGCTCGATTTCGAGGTTGCCGAGTTCGCCCAAGAGAACATGTTAAATCGTGTTGCGACAAACAAATTTATTGCCTTAATACGATGCTGCGGAGCTAACCTCGAAGACTTTACGATCGAAAACTTTGAGGATATGAATAAACAATGGGAAGCAGCTTCCAAAAAGTGCACCGACGTAAGTAAATTTGAGCACCAGTCTGCCAATCGCCTACTGACACATTAATTATAGTTTGAAAAATATGAGGTTCGGGTTCCGTATAAAGGGACCTTACAGTCCTTTGAGATGTATGCACGTCCTTTATGGAATTGGACGCTGGATCTCATCCAAGACCCCCGTCTGGCCCCCTGTTTTGTGTGGGATGCCTTGAAGATGTACCGACATGACGGCACATTTTTTGTCCATTTCTGGAATGAGCCTTGGACAGCTGACGCTTATTGGCAGTTGCAGGTGCATAGTACGGCCGTCGCAACTTGTATAACACTCCTGACAAAGCAATCATTAGTCCTTGCTACCCAAGAGCATCAACGCAAAACTATGTCCGTACATCATTTACGCGGACAAGTCAAAATTGTCGTTGTTTGGTACCCAGAAGGCCTACCCCATCATAGCTAGATTAAGTAACATGGTAGTTGGGATTCGGAATGGTAATGAATGGGGTGGTGGTCAAATTGTTGAGGAGCTTCCTGTTGTACGCCTCCACTTCCACTTTCACATTTCTTTCCCTTCAACTGACAGTCTGTCTTTGCATTGAAGGTCACAGACGATACCGCAGAAAGTGGTAAAACCGGCTACGTCAATTTAAAGCACGCAGTATGGCATGCAGCCTTCTTTAAGCTGCTGGAATCTATTGCTGTCCACTCAAAAACAGGCATATGGGTGAAATGCGGGGATGGTGTGGAGAGACAGCTTTTCCCTCTGGTTCTAATTCTTGTCGCTGACTATGAAGAGGCGTAAGCTCTTCTTTCGACCATCTATCATCGATTTCTAACCGTAATTAATTAAAAGTTCCGTCATGACACTTATCCGTGGGCTGGGCGGAAATCATCCATGCCCTGTTTGTTTGGTTAGAAAGGACGAACAGTCTGATCTCACAATCATCTCGGAGCTGAGGACTGTACAAAATTCCAGGGAGGCTGTCGAAGAAGCACGATTTCTTAGTGTCAAAGCCGGCGAAAATCTACTGAAGAATTTAGGGTTGCGCAAAGTCGATGTGAGTTCGAGTCTTTTGAATCTTATTCACTGTTTATCATTGACAATCAACTAGAATGTATTCTGGAAGGTCGCATATTCGGACCCGCACCACGCGATATCATTTGACCGGCTTCATTCTCACCATAGTGGCCTTTGGGGCGACCATCTTTTCGGCCAGATCAAACTCCATTTGCTGAACCGCGGCGATCGCCAAGCAGCCAAACTTGACCAGCAGTAAGGTTATCTTCTTGAATTTGTGCCTCCATTATTAATTGGCGTGCACAGGTTCAATAAGCTTCCTCGTTGGCGTAATCTTAACCACTTCCAGACTGTAACAAACATGTCTTTCAACGATGGCTCAAAGCATGAAGATATTGCAAAATTGATGATTTACGCATCCCACAACATTCTGACAGACAAATTGGGCCTCAGTCTTTTGGCCTGCGTCCGAAGCTATTTGGAGCTTGATATATATGCTGGTTTGGAGATTCACACCGTGAAGACGGTTGCAGCTGGACGCCAAATTCTTCAGAAATTTGGTCGGCTGCTAAAGGTACGCACCGCCGGTCAGTTCTAGTCGCCGCTTGCTCACAAAAGTATCTCAGGAATACCGGGACACCTGTGTGGGTACGGAGTTTGAGGATAAAAACTGGGACTTCCCCAAAGCACATCTACACCAGCATCTATTCGATGATATTGAGCGCAAGGGCGTCACCAAAAACTTCACCACCAAAATTGATGAATCTATGCACGGACCTGTCCGAGCTGCTTACCTGCGACAAACGAACTTCAAGAATGTTCAGCCACAGGTTCGTCGTCTTTGAGTTTATCAGTACAATATTGAAGTACTGAAATTGTTAGATACTTCGCTCCCTCCACCGACACATGGTTGGTAAATACATCCGAGACCAGCTGAATGATCTGGATATATTCTTGGACGACGACCCGGAGTCCGTTCCACCGCCAGACCTCGAGACACTGGGGAATGTTATGGTCGGGGCCAAGAAACCACGAATCTCCTTCTTGGCTCTGGAGGCCGCGATGAAAAACGATGCTGCATTTGCAAGATTCCGACTCCGATTTGCAGACTTTATCAATGTGTTTCTGCCGGCTCATGGACACGCACTACCAGGAGGCAAACGAGTGGTATTTGTACCTGATCAGGAGGTGCGTAGAGTGGAAGAGCATGTTGACAATTTTTGATTTTGAGGTAGATCACACCCTACCAATTTTTGAAGGTCTTCAAATCACTCGACAATTGGTTGGATGATGCAGATTTTCTTCAATGCAATCCATCTTTCCATAATCAGGAACGGTACGACGCGGCCCTAGTCAAGACGACGAGCGGGAATATTTTTGTACGCCTTGTCTACGTTTTCACATGCAAGCTCGAGGAACAGGTTCACCCGTTTGCGCTGGTGCAAGCTCTTGATGTCGGTATTGGCCAGCGTTCAGCCAAAGACAAAGCTTTGGGCCTTTATCGTGTCCGCCAGAAAGAGAGGAAAAAATGCGAGTTCATCTCAGTTCATTCAATCATCCGGGGTGCTTTACTTGCCCCAGATTTCGCCAAGAAAGGAGATTATCTCATTGTTGATATTTTGGATGCGGATATGTACTTTAGACTCTTGGCCATGTATCCTGCCTGTGCAGCTGAAGAATGAATTTCTTGGCTATCTTGAATTTACCTGAGAGACACGATGATGTCGATGGTGATGAATTCATACTGCGAGGCTCTTTGGAGAGGAAAAAAGTAGATTCATTCAAGGTAAATACTTCCACTTGTTCCGCAACGGAGAAAGAGACCTTGCGGCTGTGCACGGATAGCTTCGCTAGGCAGGAAGTACAGCGTGCGCTCCATGAGTGGCATTGAAAATGGTAAACCGCTAACAAGAGTGGTGACAGGCGGGGAGGTAATGGAGGCGGCGTGCACGGTCAAGAGCGGTAGCGTCGCGTTCTGTCGTGTAGGTAGTACTGCGAGGATGGAATAGCCTGCACGGCGGGACGGCGTCGTCCGTGCGGACACCGTACAGAGACGCGCACGCCAGAGCCCGCGTGTAGCAGCTTCCGAGTCGTGGCGCAGACCGCGCACGCCAGAGCGCGCATGTAGCAGTTTCTGAGTCATGGCGCAGACCGCGCGCGCCGCTATCAGGCCTGCAGGTAGGAAGCGGCACTGCGGGGCTGGGCGCATGTTTTTTACCACGCTCCAGCGCATTCGGCATCGACGGTGTGGAGCGTAAGAGATGCGCGACAGAAAATAGGGTGTCAGCGTTGCATGAGATTGTTGGGGTGCATGCTGGGGCCCTTGCTGGCTAACACGGGTGTGCACGAGCCCACGATGGCTGATGAGGATGTACAGAAAAACGTGCGCCTATCGCACGGGTCATTGAATGAAGGAGAGATGGAGACGAAAAAGAATTGAATACATGCCTATTGCGCGAGCGTGTACCAAGGTACCGACATTGCAGAAGCCAAGTCCGCGGCCTGTGGGTTCAAAAAGAAGAGTATACGGTTAGTAACGTACGAAAAACAGAAGGAGAAATACGCGGACAACGAGGATAGACGTCAGGGTGAAGCTGCGACTCCGGCCATGTGTTGCCGTCTGGAAGAACATATCGGGCGCAAAGATTCACGCAAGCGTATAATATGGACAATATTCGATTTGGCCAGAATTAGAATGTGAGCGAGGATATATATAGTAGTACACACCAGGTCCAGATAATAGACACACTAGCTCCAGGTAAAGTGGCTGGAGAATAGATGGCATGCGCGCACCCGCAAACTCCTCGCAGAAGACGAGGCAAGGCCGAGAATGGAATTTCTTTCTAGATCTCGTCTTCGCGTGAGAGGAGAGACGGAGAACGCAACGAACAGAGCGTGACAACTTTGCATATGGCCTGGCGTCTTGACGAAACACCAGCGGAAGGCGCTTGCGGGATCTTACCAAAACTTGAGAGCGGGGCGCATAGCGCCTTGCAAGATTAGTTATTTGCTTATGCTTCTCTTACATGCCGCTTACAATGGCATCATAACGTAAAACTCTTATAAGGCGATTTTCAAATTTCCGACATGCGCAGCTCCCCAGAGTTCACCATGTCCCTCTGTATGACGGTTGTTACTGGACAAAACCCAAGTGCGCATGCATGTGCACGGATGCGCACGGGTGGCATTGATGCACACGGATGCGCACGGATGCGCATCCATGCCACAGGGATGCCAACTTCATGCCCATCACAGTGGGTTCCGTGCCGCATGCGTGCAGCATACATGCCGGGTTCCCGGAAGGTTTGATCATGGACTGGTCACAGGAATTCGGCATCCAGGCTGCACGCGTGCCGTCATCTGTTTAGATATCGTCTCAAATCGTCATTTCCAGTTCCCTCTTTTAGTCAAAATAATTTTCCACTAATTCTGACCCCTTTTCTGAGAAGGGTGCTGGTCAGTGACAACTTGTACACATTTTTGCAGCTGTGAACAGCTAGGAGTCTCTCATCCAGCTCCCCCCTAGAAATTTTATTGCAACCTTCCAGATGACAGTTTGCGTTGTTTTCTGCTACTGAACCTAAGGCCTTTGCTTACAGATGGCTGTCTCATAGTATCAAGATTTTCTATGCTGAGAGGAGAAGCTCACTGCTGTCAGTGGGATTGTAAAGTGTGACTTGAGGAAGCATCAGGAAAGGAGCTATTAAAAATTGAGAGAGGAGGGAGGAGAGATGAGGATATTTCAGACCAGGACTGTGTCACAAAGTCGCTGGGTGAAAGGTACAATGCTCTTTCCCAGAGTAAGGGCGGGGCAGGGGTGACGTCGGGAGGCCATACAAAGAAAGACAGGATAGGGGCCCAAATCACTGATCAAGGGACCAACCGTTTTGGGCCAGTTTGGGCTAAAATTCGGTGTGTGTCAAAAACTGAGGAGGCATGCGCATTCATACTCCATGGATGCGCGTGGATGCACATGAGTGCTGGGCATATCCATGCTGCATGAATGCGCATGAGTGAGGGTGGCCGATCAATGTGTTTGAGGCACTCAACATTCATGTGCACAATGGATGCGCACCCGTGCGCATTGACTGAGCATCAATGCGCATCCGTGCGCATGCATTGGCATCCGTGCGCATTCATGCGCACGCACCGGCATCCGTGCGCACTGGGGTTTTGTCCAGTATAGACTGTCATACCTCTGACCGGCCAAGGAAGACCTCTACCAGTCGTTCTTTCCTCGGTCTCACGTGTGTTTGATATATCAGAATTCAATTGGTTTAGGCTCATCACTTCCCGCATAAGCCGCCTCTTGTGTAGGGCTGCGACCCGTAGACCCGTACCCGTTTTACGGGTACGGAACGGGTATTTACGGGTCATCCGTACCGTACCCGTCCCGTAGAGTAGATGGATGTAGCCCCATACGGCCGGCTCCCGTACGTATACGGGTTACGGCCGTAAGATACGGGTTTTTCATTCATCACTACAGATCAATTGAACATGCCTGCTCAATGTGGTGCTCTACGTTAGATAAGTAAATATTGAGGAAGATTACAGGCAATGTCAGGCATGCTTCAGACTCTATGGCCCGTAGAAAGATCAAAGAAGTCCATTTTTGCTTGAAGCCGATCGCCAGCTGAAGTGATCCTAAAGCGGAAGTCACTCAAAAACCTTGCCGCGGCTTGGCTGCAAGTCGGCTCACAGCCGGACACGTTACTGTAATAATGCTGTCGTCACGGCAACCATTGCGGCATGGTATCTTTGAGCCCAATTAGATGATTTTCAGGTCTTGCCTGCTTCGTTTGCGAGGGGGAAAACGACTTCGGCGGGATCGAAGACTCGGACTCCCATATGTGTTTAAAATGCACGCCATCGGTTGCGCTCGATGTCACGCGGCCACAGACAGTGCTGACTCACATAGGCGCTCATATCCTGTATGATTCTACTGTCGATCGGTCTACGCAGCCGTGCGGGTTTTGTTGCCGGCCATTCGCCATCTGTCATTTTGCGCTCAAGAAGACTGCCGATGGAATGACTGTCAAGATGGACGCCTCGAAGGGCTGCACAAATTTTGTCAAGAAATTCAACTATGGTGTTGCAGCAAAGTCGACGACGAGCTCACCTTGCTCCAATGTACCACTTCGATGCCCAGAATGCGACACGACGGATCCCAGTATATGGCGTTACAATTTGAAGAAGCACCTCCTTCACGACCATCCTCATACCCCCATCTCAAAACACGCACATCTGTGGGAGCTCACCGAATCCGAATCAATGGCGATGCGCGCCGTCTGGGAAAAGCTTCAAGTTCCCCGAAAGAAGAAAGGTACAAAGAAGTCCAAAGCAACACTGAAGATCTCCGCGGCGCATAGCTCTAGGCTAGCGCTCATGTAGGTTATTGCATTATACTTTCTTGCCCATATTTATTCTTTTACATGAAGTGACGAGCAGGACGAGCTTGAATCTGAAGACGACTCATTTATAAATGATTCAACAATTCCAACACCGGACCAATCGGACGAGGACGACGTGTTGGAGCAACTCTCTGATGCCGAGGACCTTGACCACGCACACGCGACACCGTTTGTCGAACTCCGACCTCCATCTCCGCTGGAATACATACCGGGATCTGATCTTCCCCATAACCCAGCCGTTGAGGGAGAGGAACCAGCAAATTCCCAGCTTGACTTAGGAGACTCACACGTCCTGACCGATGGTGACACTGGAATTCCCGCAGAGCAGGTGAGTGGTCTCGGGGTCGCATTTAAATCATCTTCTCATGTCCACCAGACCATTGTCACACGACATCCCCGTACTGCGCAGGATATTCACTCCCCATCCCTGACTCCTCTCACTTTGTCTGCAAATCCTGCTCACCCTCCCTCACCTGATCGACACACTAGGCGTTCCGTCCGCAAACGTAAAGAGCCAGAGGGCTTGCAAGGATTGGCAGCAGCGCTTGAAGCCTGCATTTGTGGAATGTCCGCAGCTCCTGAAGATCAATCTGACCATCCCAACCTTGCTCGGTGCAAAAATGAAGGGTGCGAAACGAAATGGGTAAGTGCGCACTTGCAGTGTATTTAAATCGCGTACTAACAGTGCATAGTATCACCTTAGATGTCTTGAGCGTGGAGGTGTTCCGGATGCCTGGGTATGCGATGCGTGCCTGTCCGCAGGCGCTGGTCGTTCCAAGCGTCGTCGTGTTTTCAAGTAGTACTTGTGGTTAATAAATGCAGCGTTTAATCCATTCAGACAACACATCTTCTATACAAGCTGGAGCGGAGCCATGACTGCGTGTGCCATCATTTCCCTATTAGGACGTCACGTGGTATGACGTGGTTGGGTGGTTCACCGAAATTTCGAAAAAAACAAAAACCAACGTATGTTCCATAATTCACAGAAAAGTACCCCCTTGTCACAACCCGTAAAAGCCGTATACGGCCGGGTACGGGTGACCCGTCTAGTACGGGTGCACCCGTACCGTACCCGACCCGTAAAATCGCAGGTCGAAAGGGCTTACGGGCGGGTCCCGTACCCGTACGACGGCCCGTAAACCCGTTGTTTACGGTAACGGGTCGCAGCCCTACTCTTGTGGCAAGTTAGTCGGAAATGGATTTTGAAAACTAGACAGGCCAACGTCTCCCAACAAATCCCCGAATTTGGCAAGGTAGCAGGTACACTCCCAACTTGTGTTTGGTGTATTCTTCCGATTTTCCAGTCTATTTGAAGTGTCGTTATCGTGGAATACAAGACGGCTGCTCGCTGCCGCGCCGGGTCGTCTCAGTCATTTGATCAAAGTTGAACGTTGACGGCGTACCCTGCGTCCACAAGTCCCGCGCTGACTAAGTGTCCGTCGTAGATTTTTATTGTGAATAAACGCCTACGAGAAATACGAACCTTGGCCAATCAATTTTGGATGAACATTTGCTCCCTCTCCTGGTACCCGACCATTCCCTTGTCTGCTCAGCCACTCACTCTATGCACACCCTCCAGTCCTTTCCGTTTCCAAAAATTGCCATGCCTCAACAAAGGCCCTCAGGCTCACGTAGAATATCTTGTCATCAAACTCGAGGCACAACGGAATTTGATAGCTTCCACAGACGAGGGGAGACGTGCGGAAATGTATTTCAAAGATTGAATGTTGCGGAGATGTTGACCAGTGATTGTGTCTGGCTATGAATACTGTCGATATATCGGTGACTTGTCACATATAGAAGAGGTGAGGGGATTCAAGAAAGCCTCATGGCCTCGTCCGCGCCAAGTTAAAATGAATTGGCGCGCGGACCCTACTGTAACCACGCGAAAGGTGCATCTCGGCGTCGACCGCGCAGCGCGTAGAGGCGAAGAGTCCGAATCGAGACACGGCGCAGATGGGATGGAGCGTTGTGCGTAGATGCGTGCGTTAAAATCGGGGGGTGGCACTTGAAGAGGAACACTAGCCCTTCCTTGATGCACCGGTTCAGGGACGTGCGCGCTGGGCTGCTCGTTCCATACCGACGCATGTGGTGCATCAGACTCTCTACACCCCTTGCCGCCGCCCACCCTCCCCGTGATGCACGTACATGCCCGTGCGCTCCTCTCTGATGGAATTTGAATATTCGACGACAGGCGCCATCGAGAATCAGGCCGTGAAACGGAAAGAAGTATGATATCTGACCGAAAAATCGAGCTCACAAATCCTGCAGAGAGAGAAACAATTTTCTGAAGAATTGTGGCCGGGCGTCGCTATGTCCTGTGGAATAGATATCAACATGGACTGTACTGCGCTTGCAAAAGGGAAAAACTGTATTATCACGCGTCAGAATCTCCTCAATATTCTTTGTGAATAATTACACGAAGGAGTCGGCATTCGCGGGCGATGCTTTGGGTACTCTGACTCGACAGCGAATCACACAGGACGCAGTACCCTCGAGCAGAATTCATAGCCAACCTCCAGTCAACTGTGTGACTGTACAGCCTGAGAAAGCCCAGCAGTGAAACGGCATACTACCATTGGCCATTGGCCGATCTGTTGGACACGAACAGGAAATTCATCCCGAGCCGCCGGGACCATAAAAAGTGCAAAATGCATTCTGTGCTACATCAAAATTTGAGACGACGCGCGGAAGGAAGCTAGATATGTACCGAGAAAGAAGAGCAGCATCAAAACTAAACTCAATAAATAAGTACCACGTTTCGGCCTTTGCGGCGTATCGGGATTCTGCGGCCGTCGCATATCCGCCACCAAAAAGCAAGCAGGCCAACTCTTCACACCAAGACAAGGCGATCCCTCGACGAAAGCAGCAGGCGGCGACGGGCGTCACCGACCCGACGGTGTCTCCTCCCTATCCTCGCTCATTGATCCAGAGTCAGCCACCTCCGCTTCACCTCCATTGCCCGAACACTGAGTCGTTGGCCCGAGAGCGGGTCGCGCATGTACATGTGCATCGGTATAGAGGGGGGCACTCGCGTAAGAACCATCCACTCCGGGGACGATGGGCGCCCGAGTAGCCAGCAGGAGATTCGTCGTCACACGCATCGTGCCCTCCTCCCCACCTCAGAGACTTGCGGCGGCGGCGGTCTTCCCCTCCCTCAATTCTCATTTTGCTCTCGCTCTCCGGCAGTATCGAGCGCACTTGCAGCACGGCGGCGGCGGGTGCAGATTCGGGTCGCGGTGGCATGTGTGTGCGTGAGTGTGACCTCGCCGGTGCGTGGCGGGGGGCGGTGGGGGGGCGGAGGGGTTGGCGAAGGAAAGAAGTCGACATAGGGATGACGAGGAGGCGCCGTGTCATACCCTTGCACGTCGGCTGAAGCCACATTGGGAGAATCGGCAGCGTAAGCACGGATGCGCATTGATGTCGTGTAGGAGAGGAAGGAGTAGCTCGTCGCGAGACGGGCGACGCGGTGGGACGAGGACGAGGACGAGGACCACGAGAAGTAAAACTGCGATGTAGAAGCTGCGATGCCAATGCCAGTACCAATACCCCTCTACGGAGACCTCCTGCGCGGCTAGGCGGCACCGGTGCGAGGTAATACAGTAAGAACGACGGCGAGAACGAGGCCGAGGCCGAGAAGCTATTGGTGCGTGTCAGCATTGGAGCAGAGAAGGGAGAGAATGCCTTACTCGTGCTCTTCCTCGTCGTGAAGGATTTTCATCGCACGTCCATGCCCGTGCCCCTCATTCCCTCCCTCCCCGCGCACCTCCTTGCTACTCCTCTCCCTGCGAACCCTCTTCCCCTTCCCCTTCCCTGCTCCATCCCCGTCCTCCTTCAGCTACGTATGTGACACCCCGAGGCGAGAAGACACCCGAAACACATGGAGCTGTGCGCGTGTGCACCAATATCGCGCGGTGAGATACCGCCAGCGAATCACTCCTCGCGCGTGGCGGGAGGCTCTCCCCTCCCCTCCCCTCCACACTCCAGCCGCGCGCTGGCCATGGGGCCCCTCCCCTTTTCCAGGATAGCCGCACCGCGCCGAGCGAGGCACATCCGCACGAAGGCCCATGCCATGTGCGCGTGTGTCCATCATCCCCTCCCCTGTCCCTCCCCGCCCTCTGCCACCCGCATAACCTCCACGCAGCTCCGAGCCTCCCCGGTCGTGCGCTGTAGCTGTACAAGGGCGATGCGTCCGAGGGGTGTCGCGGCTTTCTTTCCCTTCCTCGTCTCCGCGTTCCCGTGCGTCTTGGTCTTGGTCTTGGTCTTGGGAAGGAGATAGAGTACGTGACGGGACGTCCTTCGCGCGCGCCTTCTGCCTTCCGTCATCCTTCACGATGCACGATGCACGCCCAACGCAAGGCTTACTTCTTGCCCGGCCATAGAAAGTTGCGTGCGCACGACGAGCGGCGTGGCCCGCGCGTCCTCCGCATCCCGCTATCGCTAGCCACAGACGCATACTCCGCTCCTTCCCTCTGTCTTCCCATCGGCAACCGCAGCTGCAGCCGCACGCAACGCCTAACCCCATGCACCACAAAACGTCGGCGGGCAAATGCGGCGACCTCGACTCGGGCTTCCCGTCGTGGTGCGCCACCAAGCTTGGAACGAACGCGGGCTGGGAGCAAGGTGCAAGGTAGGAAGGTACCGGACATGAAGAATTCGGCGCAGTTGGGGAAAATGCCCAGGCGAGAAATGCCCGAGTACAAGTAAGGGTCGGGATGCGCCTGGTGGAGAAACGACACTCCGCACCCGCGCGCATCTCGTCTGCAGGCGGAGGGTGGAGTATCCGCGTGTAGCATTCCGCGGGACAGGAAGAACAGCAGGCGAAGCGCGGAGGAGTGCGGTGGATGTGAGGGCAGGGATGATAACCCTAACCTGCATGTAGTTATTAGTCTAGGCCGACTGTCAAGACCGAAGGTGGGCCACCGGGACGACGGCGGAGTGGCGGCTGTGGGGCACCAGTGCGACGCACAATGCTCGCTTTCCTGTGGCACGGTGGAGATTTAGGCGGCGGGGAAGGGAGCGCGCAGGAAGAGATCGAAGGCGGCGGCGGTGCTGAGTAGAGTAGAGCAGAGTAGAGCGAAAAGTTATGGATCAAGATTAGAGCGGATTCAGTCAGTCTAGTCTTAGACGATCCTCATTTCCTCCTCTCCACCATCCGCATGGAACTCACGAGAACTCGATTGGGAGTCGAAGCGCGCATGGAACTGCGCGTGCGTTAGCATCGGGCGGCGTGTATGTACGATGATCATAGGAAAGGCACACCAGAATGAGAAGGACGACAAATTTCAATAGCCCTAGGCAGATGGGCTCACGGGCCCCTCTTCGCCGCTCCTGGCTACTCCTCCCCCAGTTCTTCCCTCTGCACCCTGGGACGCAGATACGGAAACGTGAAAGGCACGCCGACTGTTTCAAACGAGTTCCTCAGTCGTCTCGACTAGACGTGGGTCGTTTCCATCCATCTTCCAAGGGATCGTGCCTTCCTCGCCTCCCAACGGGTATAGAGGGCGCCTGATCGTTTCGGGCTCCGAGTTACGCCTGCGCTGGTCAATACTCTCACAGGCGTCCGCAAGGCAGTGGTCCGTTGTGTCTGAAAAGTTCCTAGCATGCAAGTCGAAGCGTGGTCACACCCTCGTCACATCAAAAACGCGCCCACGTGCCTCAGCCCTCCGACGCGTTCAGGTTGGTCAGATGGTTAGGTTCACGCAAGGTTGGCCTGACAGAGCACCGGCATACTGTATCTTGATCGCCGACCAATATGGTTAGAGGATGGGATAGCGGCAATTTTGTCGCGCATTGCATTTACTGCCAATGGATTTCGCCGACTCCCGCCGATGCCTTGAAACAGCTGGAACCTATTATAGCAGCACTTTCAGTGTGCCCATTCAGCCGTGGCTCAAACATCACATTACGGGAACAATTTGTATCATTAAATATTCGACATTTTACGATTGCAAAGCAAGCGGACGGCTGATATTAACTACATACCTATCAAGATTACAAACCGTGAGCCTAGCGACCCTCATTATAAGTCTTAGACTGGTATACTCGCCTGAAATCCTCGTGGGATGGGGTATTGCGACCACGATTTTGCTTCCGTTGTAAGCCTTTCGAATCTTTTGGACCTTTCGAACGCGGCGATGATAAGTCAGAAACACAAGTGGTATTTGGACATCCCCGTCATCGAGCTGAGACACTATTTCACGTTGACGTTCGGCTTCAATGCTGAGCTGAAATACATTGCTTCAATCTTTCACACCCGTAAATTTAGTGGAAAATGCTCATTGGTGATCTGTAGAATTGCTGCAACACTGTCCAGATATTCTCTCCATGACATTGTATCCAAGGTTAAGATTCGACCTTGAATCTTGGACACGGTCAATGCAGGTCCCGCCTTCGGTGCCGTGGCTCTTCGGATCTCGAAAAAAATTCAGAGACTTTGAGTGGGCTTCCTCCATTTATTCCGTTTGAACCTTTAGTCTGAATTTCGTGGTTATTGAACCAGTGTGAGGCATTTAATTGCCACCACCAGGGCACTCATATTGTTTTCTCTTTTCTTTCGTTCTGTTGGTTCTTTCCTCATTTTTGTTTTGCGTGTCCTCACGTTGCTCTTTCGTAAACGTATCATTTTTCGCTCCCTTGACCGGGCTGCCATGAACATCGCGTATTTGAGGTGTTACGGTCCGAAGCTAGATAGTACACTTAAATAGTAGAATGAAAACTCAATAAGTACCGCGTTTCGGCCTTTGTGGCGTATCCGGATTCTGCGGCCGTCGCATATGCGCCACCAAAAAGCAAGCAGGCTCTTCTGACTTCACACCAAGACAAGGTGATCCCTCGACAAAAGCAGCCTGAGGGCCGGCGACAGGCGTCACCGATCCGAGGTTGTCTCCTCCCTATCCTCGCAAGATTGAGAGAATCGGCAGCGCAAGCACGGGCAGCGGATGCAGATGCGCATTCGCGTCACGGTGATGTGGTGTAGGAGAGGAGTTGCTCGTCGCCAGACGGAGGGGCGCGGTGGGATGAGGACCACGAGAAGAAGCTGCAATGCCAATGCCAATGCCCCTAGCCTCTGGGATCAGATTTGTGTTCTGGGGAACCTGTGAGAAATTTCATTTGGCAGGCCATTTCCGGGTATTTTTCAGTTTTCTCGACAATGGCGAGATATTTCTTCAAGGTCTAAAGACGAGAAATACTTCTACTATAGCCTTTTTGAAGATGGCCCCAGCCAAATGAATGACGGGAGCTACAAACCACAATAGGATTGCCGTGGAGAGTGCAGGTGCTATTGAAACATGGCGGCGCGCAACAAAGAACTCTGAAATCACAGCGCTGAGCCATGAGCTTCAAACAATAAATGACGCTGCGCTAAGCTATCAGCTACCGGGGATATCTCGTGTTAATGCCATAAGCGTGATTGACGTATTCTTGATGTTCTCGGACCTGCAAGTCGCTGCGCACCCGCTTCTCAGACCTACCGTCACACTCTGAGGCGCAACGTGTCCACTCAGAACTTCTACCTGCCTGCTACTTCCGTTCAACTTCAATTCTTTGTTCCATTGTGTGGTGTGATCGAGTGCTGTATTCCAAGTTAACCTCAAGTCTTGAAGTCTCTAACGACTCACACGGGGGATGACTAGCAATTCCCAGACATTCAACATCCATGGTGCGACGGACATTGGTTTACACCAATCTCACTATTGATTATGCATTCCCAGGAGGCGTAGGCGGCCACGGTGGAAGGGGCGACGAACAAGGCGGTAGAGGAGGTGCTGGGGAGGGCCCCACCGTGACTACCAATATTGAAGCTGTCACCGTGCACCTTACCCAGAACCACCGGTCAGTGGAATCCGGTGGACCTCAAGTCGGCAACCGCGATTCGTCTGGCGCCGCAAGGAACCCGCAACGTGGAAGGGGATCGCGCGAGACTCCGTCCGGTGCGTTGCGATGGAATTCTACAGCTTTCTACTTCTCATAACGAAAAGATTTCTCTGGTTCACCGGAAGAAAAATCGTCAAAGGGACGGACGTCTTTCTTCAGGCATCCCATGCTTGCAGTTCGGAGAGCCACTCGTTTCTTGATTCTTCCCTGCGTCCGAGATACCGTTTCCACCAATCTTGGGCCTCCTCCATCTGAACGACATCTTATCGACAACCCCATTGTGCGCGCGAACCCCGTCGTCCGCGCTTTCTCGCGCTCAGATCCGACTAGCGGAGATTCCTTGCCTTCTTTCGGTCGTCGACACCCACCTCCCGAGCCATTGCGCTCTGTCCATGCCCCAACATTTATCACAACAGAGACTTTGAACCACCACCACGCTGAAGCCGGGATCAGCATCTTACACCGAGCAGTCGCGCTTGAAGCTCTCTACGATTCCGCCGACAGCTTCCCGCAGCCCAGATGCCATCCGGAAACTCGCACAGAAATGCTGGACATTCTGTACGAGTGGGCAGTTCAACAAAGCTCTGCTCGGCCAATTCGTTGGCTGCACGGGCCTGCTGGGGCAGGCAAATCCGCCATTATGCAGACCCTATGCCAAAATTTGCGAGCAGCAGGGTGCATTGGAGGGGCCTTCTTTTTTAAAAGGGGCCACACGACCCGCGGGAATGCCAGAGTGTTGTTCTCGACGCTTGCTTATCAGCTTGCGCTAAAGAACCATAATTTGAAGCCCGCTATTTCTCAGAGCGTGGAGCGGGATCCATCGGTGGTGGGTAGGTCCATGGATGTTCAGCTGCACCAGTTGATCATGGAGCCGTGCCGGTCGCTTACGAACTGTCCCCCTCTGATTCTCCTCATTGACGGGCTAGACGAGTGTCAAGATGAGGACACTCAACAAAGCATATTGCATCTGATTCAAAGCACCGTCACTGTCCCTCAACATTCCTGCAACCTTCGATTTCTTATTGCCAGCAGACCAGAGGCACATATTCGCGAGATCTTTGAGGATTGTTCCTTTAAGGAGATCCTTGATTCCACAAATGTCCGACAGTCATTCAAGGACGTAGAAATATACTTGCTCGATGGATTCTCCCGCATCTGTCGGGAACACCGTACTATGGCGAACGATCCTACTCCGTGGCCGTCCTCGGAAATCATCGAAACATTGGTCGAGAAATCATCTGGGTATTTCATCTACGCATCCACAGTCATCAAGTTTATCGATGACAAATATTCTCATCCAAAAGAGCGGCTGGCAATAATTCAACACCTTGCTCCCACCGATTCCGAAGCGCCATTTGCAGCTCTTGACCAACTATACATCCAAGTTCTTTCTCAGGTCCCAACCCGGTTTCGCTTCAAACTCCGCGAAATATTGCAATGCACCATTGTGTTGGGCATGGATCTAACACGTGTTCAACTCGAAAGCTTTCTCGACCTGAAACCTGGGGATGTCGAGCTAATTCTCCGGGGCCTGCATTCTGTTCTCCAAGTTTCGGACGTAGTAGATGGGCATGGCATATCTGTATATCATGCATCATTTTTAGATTTTCTGCAAGATCAACAGCGGTCAATGACCTTCCATATTGATGCGGAGATCTGCAAGAGTATAGCTCTTGCGGTCCTCAAAGAACTTTCGGATGATAACTGGCTGGCCACGCCCGATCACCCTCTTGCATGGTAATTAACTTGTTTGAGAGTCTATTCTTTGTCAGTTCCTGATGATTGCATGTCTAGGGGCCTCGAAGCAATAGATTTCATTAAATCAATCACTTTACTTCCTCCTTCAGCGGACCTTGTGCCCCTGATTCAACGTCTAAATCCAGAATTTCTCTGGTACAACCAAGAGTCAGGATGCACAGAAACCAAGAATCTTTTGATGTGGTTGAAAGTGAGGTTTTTGTCTTGATCCCCTTCGCTGACTTTAACCACTACGGGATACAGAGAGTTCAACCCATGCCTGGAGATTTAATTTCGCAGTGGGAAGATTACCATTTCATGTGCTGGTGGGACGGAGAGGTACAAACTTCCGTTTCGCGAGCTGAGATGAGTTATATCTTTGCCCTAACCCCGCGAAAGCTTCGCATGCTTCAAACCAAGCTGTCTAGCTCATTACGGGTGCCACTGGAAGACTGTCGTCAGCTTGTAGCTCGTTCGCCCATCTTGGCACGCATTTTCCAAGCACGATTAATGCTCTATAGTTGTGGTGGTCTCCCTGATATGAATCTCCAGAGCCTTTACCACCTGCGGCTGATATTAGGTACTTCATGGGATGATATTAGGGCCACTCTGTCCTTTATCCGATCAACCTTACGACGGGGATCTCTCAAACGACTTATTTCCGGGTCAATTGCTATCCTTGCACTTGTGTTGGAAATCTACCCAGATAACCTACCCAATCTGTTCAATGACCTGAGTTGTGGAATGCTCCGTCTTATCCAGCGGAATGGTCCAGTTCGCGTAGCCCTGTTTCCATTGTAAGTTCATTTTTTGGTATTTCACGGTGCCAGCCTCCAATTAACTGGCCATAGGTACTGGGGCTCCTTCATCAGGGTGTGTCCACACACAAGCCCCGACCTCCTCTCCGAGCTTCGTAAATTTGTCCCACCATGGGATCGGTTTGATTTTCATTGGGTACGGCCTAAGGACTTTTACAATGTTCTGCAGTGGCTCAAGGTCAGCCCAAGAGCTCGTTGTATAGCATTTCCTCACAAGCCTTCAGAGTCTCCCAAACCCTCCATTGGAACTTGTTGAACAGTGGCAAGGTTATCTGACCAAGAGCCGACTGATATATCTGGATCGCTCCAAAAAAGGGTACTGGATCGGGCGTGAAGATCAGAGCACTGATGAAGAATTGGAGAAAAGTTGGCAGGAGGGTTGCAAGGTGAGGTCGGCCAAAGTTCGAATTATTTGGTATCTGACAACAAGAGACTAGTGGATGGGGTACTCAAACAAAACTTCTCCGACAGTGAATGTAGAAAAAATAATTCACATCTGGGAGCATTTGGTAGAGGCGCTTATGTCGTCCCAGATGTTACTTAATTTATTTGAATAAAAAACTTTTGTTTTCCAAAACTTATTTTCCTCAAATTTTGTTACACACACTTTTGTTGCCTTATTAGGTGAAGTGGCACGATGCTGTAGTTGGTGCTGCTTGCCTACAGCTTCCGAAATACCAGTGGGATTTAGAACATGAGGAAGATCGTGTTGAGCGAGTATATACGAGACGTATGGGAGTGGGACTCGCTATATACACCATCATTTATTGGAGTGTCGCTTAGGGCCATTCCGAGTGGGACTCACACTGCATCAAGAATGGGACTCGCTTAACACTGTTGCTTCCGAGGATGCCGTTCATGGCGGCGATCAAGGGAATCAAAGGTAACGACATGCATAGCCACCAAATACGGGGGGCCAACTTTACGATCAAATAATTGATCGTAAAGCTGGCCCCCCATATTTATGCAGCCTCCCCCACAAACTCGGGCTACAAATGGATGACTGGAACCTGTTATTGAACATATCTTAACCACTTCTATGGAGCTAAATCTGACAAAAATATGTAATTACCATCACAATGTTCTCCTCAAGTTTTCAGCCAAAATATTCCCCGTAGGTTCAGTACATACTGCCAGGATTCTCCAGATTTGTGCTCCAGGCTGGTCTTCTCTAATATGGTAACTCAATAGAGCATACTCATTATATATTAGAACACTATATATAGTGTGATCAACAGGTATACAGTGAATGCATTTCCACCACAAATATGGATTTGGGGTTCGAGAATACCTGAATTTATATATCTGGCTACAGTTCAGCCCTCGTTTTGGGGTTTTTTGTGTGAGAACCTCCCGGAATAATATGTTGCTCATCCACCTCAGGTTCTTTCGCCTTCCGCTTCCTGCTCACCTTTCCCTCCATCATGTTCAACTCGAGTGAGGCCGGTGCGGGAGGTAGCGGAGGCAGGTCGTATGTCGTACCCAAGGTGTCAAAAAGTCGGTCAAAGAATCAACCGGGGTGGAATCGAAATTGGGGGCACCATCCATCGGGTAGTCCATTGAGTTAGTCGTCCCCAGCATTCCCACATCAATGTTGCCATTATCGGTGGAAAAATCCAACGTGGAATCTACAAATACATTATTCTTCTTAAGAGCCTGTTCGGATACCAAAAGTCAAAAGTCACTTATGACTTATATTTCCTTATATAGTAGGCATGGGAATAAGTCGTTTGATGTGATGGATTTGATGGATTTGATGTGATCGAACGTGACAACGCGAGCAATGACGCGACGCGCCATGCCCCCGCCGCCACTAGCGCTGTGCTCCCTCCAGCTGCGTATCATCCTCGCTGCTGGCTACTTTTGGCACATGCTCCACCTTGCTGCTATGCTCTATGCTATGCCTATGTACTGGAAACAGCTGCTCCGTACATCAGCTTTGACCGGACAAGCTTGGGTTGAGGAACTTGTTGTAGGACATCCCGAGAGGATTCAAATCCACTTTGGGATGAGACTGCATGTCTTTCTTATGCTCTTGGCCAAGCTTCGTGGTCTATCAGGATTAAAAGATTCAAAATACGTCAGTCTTGAAGAACACGAGAGTCAACGCAAGAAGAGCAGAGAGCTTGGTATTGAACATGGTTTATGATGAGGAATGAGGACAAGCACTGGACTTGAGGGATTCTGATGGTATGAACTCTTCAGGTGCTCATCTTATACTCCCCCAACGATCAATTCTAAACACAACTACAGCGCCCCTTGAGGCGCATGTGCTTCCAAGTCATCCGTTGAACACGAAACCTATTCTAATGTGCAACAGTTTGACGGATAGATACGTCGCCATGTCAAGCAGAATTGCTTCTGAAATTGAACTAGGCTTACGGAGCCATCAACTACGTAGTTCAGTTTGAGATTTTCCAGGTGGAAGCATAGAGTGCCCATGAGGCCCGAGCGAATTCTGGGCGGCCGTCCGGAGGCAGGCTGGATCACTACTGTATCATTTCAACCAGTCACTGCGTTGAAGGGTCCGCTAGACTTGGCGCTGTCGAGCCGTCAAGCCAAGGCATAGCCACTGATCGGCGCGTAGCCGAGTCTAGGCGCCTAGACACGTGCTGATCTAGGCCCACGGCGGCGCCTCGCCGCGGCTCGACAGAAACCGTCGTCTTGAGCGTCTGCCATTCCTGTGTGGAGGCCCTGGCACCCAACGCTGCATCAAATGGCCTCTACCGACTTTGGCTGCCATCTCTTCTCTCACCAAGCACCACCACCGAGTCCTCATTGGTCAATTTGACCTTGATTCCGAGCATGCGCGCAATGCGGGTATCCGGCAGCTAAACCCCACTCGTATGAGTTGTTGGAGAGATCAAGCGCCAGAGAACAGCTAGTGCTGGCAGGATGCACTACGTGAAACTATATATCCGCTGGGGGTTCAAGAATGGCTTCAGGTGCGTCTTCGTTTTTTGGTCTTTGCGCCAATAATCAATCCATCCACACAAAGAACACGACGGCAATATAGCGTGTCAGGAAGACCGCGGCTTGATCCTCATCCATATCATGTACCTTGCTATACCCAGTCAATTGATATGTATGCATACGCATGCTTTCATCCTTCGCACCTGTTTTCATCCTTCAGATTCCCTTGAACTGGTGAGTAATGGCATTAAACAAAGGCCCTGGTTGGTACGGTGAAGCCAGGATTCCTGCGTGGTGTGAGAGAGCTGACACTTTCGTTGTTTTCGTCGCAGCCTCATCAAGTCTAGATCACATCAAGTATATATATCTGTCCAACATGTATGAACTGAATCAGCATATCCCGTCCTTCTCATTCGCTGTCTGTCGGGAATTTCTTGTTGTTGCGCCCACCTGGGATAAGCGATCCCTGGTTGCCAATTGGCGGCGGTAATCATTCTCTGACCTAGAAAGAATAAAGCGAGGGGAGCTACAATGGGCTAGTAGCTGAGGATGGCACGGCGAGCTAGCATGACGATGGCGAGGCGTGTCGGACCTCGTAGACTTTGCAAGTCTCGAGATGCCTTACTAAGTGACTTATGTAAACTCACTTAGCCTGCCAAAGTTCACTTATGCGCACTTATGGCAGGCAAGTGAATTTCGCAAGTTAAGTTCGGCGTAAAGTGACTTCAAGTATCTTTAAGTGACTTCAAGTGGCTTTAAGTGACTTCAAGTATCTTTAAGTGCCTTTCAATGGCACCAAGTGCCTTCAAGTTTTGGTGGATATTGGTGGTACAGGGGCTATTCTGAGCGTATTTCGTGGTGTGAGCCTATTGCCAACCTATGATAAAAGTTATCTGAGGCAATTGAGACACAAAATATGAATTTAGGTTCGGTTTCTTTTATTCTACCCAAGCATCTCCTCACAACTTGCCTTGAACTTGTGGATCCTATTGTGGTTGACTACGAGAACTGGATGGAAGAAGCTGGTGAGTTGAAGCAATCAAAACACACCGCCGATTACCTACTCAGGTTCGGGAGTGTAAACATTCTACCCGGTGACGACTCTTTGATGGAACCACATGCGGAATACATGTTGCAAGCAATTTCTCCGGACGATAATTCCTCCGAAACCCAGCGACTTCGCATTACCACACTGGTCCCCCTTCTCCTTCAGTTCATCATCCTGCGCTTTTATCTTTGCAGGTCATCCAGCGATGATGAAGAGATTTACTTCCTTGCCTGGCATTTTGACAAGGATGAATTGAAGACAATTTCCGCTGACGATCCACTTTCTTGGGCAAAAAAAGGCCGCCTCACCCGGCATCTCACCCTCCCCGAGACAATTCTACAGATTGCGGAGGGAAACTCGGCCGCAGAATATGTACCTCACAGATTCTGCAAAATTGGCACCATCTTGTCCAAGGCAGCAGAAGCTCGAATTCCCCGAAATTTCGTTCTTGCGAGTGCATACAACTCCGATGGAAGCGAGTATGTCTGGATCACAACAGCTTCCTCTGACATTTCGACTCGTCATGTCGCTCCACCCGTCAACGATCCTGCTTCTCCACCGTCAAGCCCTTCATCCAGTCCGGACGGCATGAATGTCGACCTGCGAAAAGCGGACAATCCGGAATTGATGGGACCCATCTTGGAGTCAGAGAAGGTAGTAAAACCCTCAGGGAAGTTGAAACGAAAACGAGAGGTGTGTGTACCAGGCGGTGAGGACGCGGGGTTACGCCGAAGCACTAGGCGTCGGAAGGAACCTTAATTGCCTGTCAAAATCTAACTCTAGGTCATATTTGACTAGTAATTACTTTGAAACCCTCCTGCTTTCAGCTCGTACTCATGTATCGTCCGGTAACTTGAAGTTCACTTAAGGGTGATGATATCAGTTCCATCTGATGGCATAAGTGACTTTCCGTGATGGCACTTGGCGCACCAAGTGAGCTTCAGTTTCTTTTAAGTTCCTTCAAGTTTCTTCAAGTTGCTTTAAGTTCCTTCAAATTTCTTGAGGTTACTTTCAAGTTCCAATCAGGAAACTTCATCTAAGTCAAGCCCACACATAAGTAGACTTATAGCTTCAGTAGCTGAAGCGCATTTGATGGGCTGCCTTTTGGAGCAGCATCGAAAAGTTAATATTAGTACATAGTCATGGCCTGTTGTACGGTTCACAACCATATTGATGAACTATGAAGAATACCAATACCATACCAAGATTCTTTATGTGTCACTCCGACAGACAAACATTTCTCAAGCAGTTCTGCGCTGTATTCGGAGGTCTTTGTTTTGGGGTACCCTCTGAGAGGTGTCTTATGATTCATGCATAGAAGATCCAGCGATTGGACATGTTAAGATGCAGACAAGGATGGCTACTGAACAGACTCAACTGCCTCGAAAACACTGCCCAAGGATCATAAAAGGGACCAGGTCAAATTCTGGGCCTTGAAGCCACTTCTGGCTATTAAATCTGCGGATGAGAATGTTAAGATTAGGGCTTGTGGTGTGACTGAATTTTGGCATTTCTCAATTTTGCACTCAAAAACGGCTTCACAACAATGTTTGAAACATAACAGATCAGTGTTAACAAGCCTCAAGCAACTTACATGACTTAGAACCTTGATTTGGAATACCACGTTGAGTCGGACACCGCCAAGTTCGCGTAAGTTCGCTTAAGTTCGCGTAAGTTAAGTGACCCAAGTGTGGGAAAATATCAGTTAAGTGCGGCCACTTAAGTTTGGGTGGTAAGTGAACTTACCAAGTTAGGAAATAAGTTCCTTTTTGCGGACTCAAGTCTCGAGCGTCGTCGCGGAGGTAAGCGGGCCTCAACTCCGCCCGTGTCGAGGCAACCGGAACTAGCCGAGTGGAGACGTCTAGATGCGTCTCCATGGAGATCGACGCGCATAGCCTTCGGCTCGGAGGGCCTAGAATTGGCCCGGTTTAGGAGGCGGTTCAACGCAGTGAGTGTCACGCGTCATGTAAGTTTCAGCTAAGCGCAAAACGATAGACACAAATGATTTGCGAGCTGAGTTGGGGTCGAGTACAGCCCCACCAAACGTTAAGCGGTGACACCTAGCCAATTGTCCAATCAAAGGTATTCATTCCCACATGAATGTGCTGACATCACCACCGCCATCCCTCCCAAGTGGATGAGCTCGATGTTGGGCGCTGAAAAAGTGTCACGATTGGCTGCTTCAAGTTGATGTGCAATTTATGATGTTCTGAGAGAAAACAATTTTACTCTCGAGGAGGAAGGCTGGAACTCGAAGTATTCGCCATTCGGGTCACAACCCCCCTCCGTCTGAACTTTTTTTCTTCTTTCCGATCTCACTGCGTTCAACTGGGTTCTAGAATGAACTTCAGTGGTCAAAGTTGAGGCCCGCTGAGCCGAGCCGTCAAGCCTGCATAGCCTTCGCTGATTGAGCTCGCCTACGCACGGCCAAGCCGAGGCCCGCTGATGTCCAGTGACGGCCTAGTCGATCCAAGAGGCGAGCCTGGAGCCATCTCTGGGATCAGCCGAGGATATACCAGATGCGGCATCTGCTGGACAGGCGCGACGCATAAGTGCACATGCACTTGAACTGGAGTGGGACACATTCCATAAACAGCATGCAATATCACTGATGCGCTCAGCTGCTTGCATTACTTGTTTGCAAATCGTTGGTTCCTCCGAACAGCAAAACAGTCAAATATTTGTACCGGACCACCAGCCCCGCGATCGCGCCCCCACCGCCGCTCCGCTACGCTGCCCGAAATGCGCGACAATGGCTTTCAACCATACCGCTGACGACGGAAAAATCAGTCATTCCAAGGGCCGGAATTTGACGAAAACGGGGTCTTGCCTCTCGGCATGTTCAGCTTTCATCGGTCCTTTCTCACACGTTGACCTCGTTTGATGCGTCAACACGTCTAGATCTACGATCCCAGCTACATCACGGCCAATCCACATCTGTTCACCAATGACTGGATTGACGCGGCGTAGCCCCGCATCTTTTATTTCCCCGGTAATTCGCGTCTGACACGCGTCAAACTCGAGCCCGACGCATCAACCACACGTATTTTGACTCGCGAATGGACAACCCCGCCATTCCAAGGGTGGTGGCAAATCAGTCGGAAGGACCGATGAAAGCTGAACATGCCGAGAAGCAAGACCCCGTTTTCGGCAAATTCCGGCCCTTGGAATGACTCATTTTTCCGATAAATTGACATCTCTGCCATCCTCGTGCCATCCTTGTGCCAGCCTATTTGTCTTCCACCATGATCCCCTCATGCAGAAGTTCTTCCCGCTCTTCAGCTTTACCTAGCTGTTTGCACCTCTCACTGTGGACTAGTGAATCTCAGGGCCCGGCCTGGCCTGGAGGCCCCGGCTTGGGCCCGGCCTGAGCGGGCCTGGGCTTGAGATTTTCCAGGCCCAAGCCCAAGCCCGCAAGCAGGGCTTCAAGCCCAAGGCCCCGGCTCAGGCCCGGGCCTGAGCCAAGAGTGGACAAGTCGTCCTTATGGAAGGTTAGAAGGTATAAAAATGGTATGAAAGTGCTCCAATGTGTGTGGGAATACGCACCGTCATTGTTTGCTCAACTTTCGACCCAATTTCAACCATTACTGCAAATGATTTCCGTTTTCGGCTGTTTACGGCAGCCGCTTTTCAACCCTAAATGAGCTTGGTTCATAATTCTTTTCGGTCTCTGAGCTATTAGGAGGAGAAAACTGACCTTATACACCAGCACTCCTGCTAAGAACCACAACAAATACATTATTGAGATGGTATGAAAGCCCGGGCTTGAGGCCCGGGCCTGAGGCTTGAACTTCCTCAGGCCCAAGCCCTGGGCCCGCTCAGGCCCTGCGCTGGGCCTGGCCTGGCCTGTTAAGCCCAGGGCCTGGCCTCGCGGGCCTAGGGCTTGAGGCCGGGCCCTGAGATTCACTACTGTGGACTGAGATCACGGTGCTCCTCCAGGAATACCTTTCAAAGGACACCTCTATTACCTGTGGACCCTGGACTGCTGGAAGTCGAACTACTGGAAGAGCTACTAGATGAGCTGCCGCCGGTGGATGCAGTCGCATTCGGAGTACCTGTGTAGAATTAGCAACCAAGAGGCAGACAAATTAAATGATTGGTACACACCCATGCCGCCTGCTATCGTGGACAATTGCGCGAACCCAATCGACGACGGGGTCTCACGCAATACCGAGTACACATTTCGCTGAATAACGCGCCTGAGGAAGCGAAATCAGAGCGGTCCGTTGTGTCTGAAAAGTTTCATGCGTGGTCACACCCTCGTCACATCAAAACCGTGCCCACGTGCCTCAGCCCTCCAATCCAGGCACACCGGCAAAAGTGAATATTCAATGCGGCTGAACATGTTGCCAAAACTGATAATTTCGGTTGCAAACTAAATGGGACTGGAAATGCGGTTGAAAACAACAATTTTGGCAAAGGTGAATGAATTGCCAAGATAATGAGATTCAGTCAAGGGGAAATCGGGATTCGAAAAATGGATATAGGGTCGAAAAGTTTTTTTTGGCCCCAAGCTGACCCCCCCCCCCCCTCCCCCTCCTTCCATATAGGGAAAGAGTTTCCCACCCCTAGCACCGGGCCGGCTGCCCGTCTCGTGCCGCTGCCCGCTGCCTTTCAATTTGCTTACTACGACTTTCCTGGACCTCAATGATACTTTCCCATAGCCTTCAGCAATATTTGAACTCATCTCAATTGCGAGAGATCTAAAAACTTTGACCTCAGCACCAACTCCGCACCCAACCATATTTGGCTGAATTCCAACATGAACCACGGAGTACCAAGTTGAGAGCTCAAATACCATCTGATACCCTTTCTAGACATCAAGGTGCATCTTTGACAACCAAATAACACCTCCCTGAGGCTCTAATGGCTGTTTGGAAGCTCTGAATAATATACACTAAAAGTTTTTTTCAGGCCACCCTGGACCCCCCCCTCCCCACGTACAATATTTTAATCCCAATTTCCCCTTGGATTCAGTAGCATTTTCTGCCATGCTGAATGTAACAGTTTATGCTACAAATTTTTCATGCCAGAAAGTGGGGCCTAAAATTATCAAATCAGCAGCAGTTTCTCGAGCAAAAGTCAAAGCCAAAATTGTGGCTGAAAGCAACGGTTTTGTGTGCTGTCCCAACAAAGCCGAATTGATGGCCGAATATTATTGTTTCGCTGAAACTGGGCCGAAATGATGGCTGAATGTCATTGTTTTGGGAAGACTGGGCCAAAACAATATCTTTGGGCCATCAATTCAGCTGAATTCTATTGTTTTGGTGCACCCAAATATGCAGCTGAAACTGACCTTTTCAACTACAGTTCCAGCAACATCAAAATTGCTACTTTCAGTCAAGCTGAATTTGCCACTGATCACACGGCTTTTGGCCTCAGTTTTGAACATTGAAAATTTGCACCCTAGGCTGTTGCATTTGGCACGGCAGAAAATGCTGCTGAATCTCATCATTTCGGCAACTAATTCATCTTTACCGAAACTCTTGTTCTCGACTACCTTCTCAGCTCCTTGTATTTTGCACCTGAAACCATCATTTTCAGCAATATGTTCAGCAGAGCTGAATATTCATTTTTGCCGGTGTGAGGTTGGTCAGATGGTAGGTTGTAATTCATATTATAATTTCTTGGAATCTTTCTTACAGGTAAGTATTTGCGGAACTTAGGGCGCAGACCAAATTTTTGTTTTAACATCCAAACCATGTATTTCAGGTATATCTCCGCCATTCACTGACCACTGGAATGGGGCACTCAAGCCGATCCTGGCCATCTACAATTTCAACGTATTCCAATGTTTTGAAATTTCAAGGTTTTCAACCGTATAGATACTGATCGGTGCGAGTGGCCACGGTGGAACGCAGTATGTACGTCCCAAAACGTTCGGGTACATTCTATGGTGTTTCACCGACATTGGAGGCTCGTCAAACACGTCACAATTCAGTGTAGTGCTGGGTTTAGGCTGAGAAAGAATTTTCAAAATAGTGAGATGGTTGGAATTTATGCACAGGCCTGTGCGCCTCGAGTGCCCCATTCGAACGGGATATTTCACAGGGCGAACAGGTAAGAATTGAATGAGATACGGACAAAATAGTGGGAAGTGCATTTTTTATGATAAAACAAAGGTTTTGATCAGCGCCGCAAATAGCTGTAATCGTTTGTTGCTAATTCTGGGTGCCCTCATAGAATTAAGCCAGTGAAATATCTGGCATTTTTGGCGGGCCAAAGCACGTGAAATCACTGTGTGGGGGCCCAAAGTTCATCCAGCACCTTATCTGACGCCTCCATCGTCAATCGGCATCCTCGATTCCAACGTTCTCGAAGGCAAGATCCGTAGGAATACACATTGTCTCGGTAACAGGATACAATGTCGCATACTGCAGAGCATCGAGGTGTCCGCGCCGAATATTTTCGCCTCGATGCCAACGTAGTTGAGATCACGGAACTAACACAGGGAGCGATGCAAATAGGATATGTCTGTTGCGCAGGTGTACACGTCGTAGGTAAACCTGAATTCTCGGCTCGTTGGCAAAAATGGAACCTTGCCCTCTCTATTGAAGTTGTTTTTTTCATGAAGGTGTGAAACACCCCACATGTAGAGGCTATTACCGGGAAAAAAACACCATCCACATCCAGCGGTGAAATGTAAAGGCATATATATTAAATATCCGCCACCTGCTCCTCGAGCCAGATCCAAAGCGCCTTCTCCGAAGCAGGATTGGTTGAGGGATTTACGCCCATACGGGCCCATGGATAGAGGTACTGAGTCGGAATGTCAGCCTGCGCATCAGCACGGATAAAAGACGAACTTTTCCATTGAATGTAGCTCCCTCGTCGGTAGTTCCCGCCCAAAGTTGTGTCAGAGCGCCGTACGGAGTTGGATAGAGCGCCGATTCCTTGCGTCAAAGGTGAATTTCTGGTAGCTGTGAAATGAATACACGTACGACGAGGAACTTGGTGATGCCAGTGAGGTGGCGCTGCAGGCCGCTCTTCAGGTTGCCGGGGTTCAGCGCAACAGAGACTATACCCTGGTCTCCATATCGACGGGCAAGCTCGTTGCTAAATAAGACGTTGCCCTGCTCCCGAGCCGGATTCAGAATTCAACTAGTTCTACCCAACCTGAATTTTTGGTTGGACGCACCAATTTACTTTGATAATATAGTCGGTTAGGTCCCAGCTTCTTCCGTGCCGGGCTGTCCTTGAGGGTGTTATAGTTGATGTCTTCGCCGAATAATTGGGACGCGGTGGAAGATGTATTCACGATGCGTGCGGGCTTTCCAGGAGCTGCGGTTGAAAGGAGTGTGGGGAGCAAAAGCTTGGTAAGATAGAAGTGCCCTATATACACGTCAGAAGACAGAAATGGACAAGGGGGGGCGGATAGACACACCCAGAACATTTGTGCCGAATGTGAGGTCGTAACCTTGGGTGGTCAGTTGCTCGATTGGAGGACCCTTGAGAGCAGAAATGAGGTCTTTGCTCTACAGCTCGTCAGACGGGTTGAAGCCGGGATGAGAGGAACGCTCACAGTAGTATTAAGCCTCTATCTTCACCATTACGCCCCTTTTTGCATCGTCAGAATGACTTCCACGTCAAGGTGCCTGTTCATACCCATTATTGAACAGAACGTGCAGTTGAGTTTCCTTCCTGAAAAGGACGGAGCCAAAATGAGTGTAAGAAACCAAAACAAGGCTCGAAGCTCACTGGGTAAATTCCTGAGCTGCACGTTTGACAGAGTGCAGGTCGGCAAGATCCAGTTGAAGGAATTCGGCTTCCTTCCCGGTCTGAGACTTGAGATCATCGATGGCCTCCTTGGCCTTCTCTGGGCTCCGCGCCGCCAGATAGACCTTGGCATTGTGCTGGAGGAGTGCCTAGTGCAGTCGAGTGGGTCGTAGGTCTGGTTCAAATTCTAGAGCAACATACCTTCACCGTTTCCTTGCCCACACCAATATTGGCGCCCGTCACAATGATCACCTATGGGGACAAGATTAAGGTCCCCGGGTCCCAGTTGGCAAAAGTCGTACTACTTACCTGTCCAGAAAGGTCAGGGATGTCGTCGACGGAAAACTTGGATTTCGGGGGGTAGGATTGCTTGAGAATGGAGATCAAAGTGCCCATAATTGTGTCTGCGCGGGAAAAGAAAAAGGTACTCGCTCATTTTCAAGTCGACATACAGATGTGATATCCCCAATTGGACCTTCCCGCGCGCCACGCCGGTAATCGTGACCACATGCCGTTGATATGCCGCTCAACACAGTGTCAACGGAACCGACTTACCGGTTTTGACCACAGGGCTTTCATGTCAGTGGCCGATTTCGGCCCAAGAACTCGTAAGCACCATGACCGATTCCCCTCTTTCGAATCCCTGGTGTTGAATTATGCCGAGTTCCGCGACGAGGTCACGAAATCATGCCGGGCGCCTATGCAATGAAGGCCCTGGTTTTCCCAGGTAAATAGCATCCAAATTTCAGGGAAGAAAGAATCAGAATCTAGAAATTCAAATGAACCCAACCAAGCCTCCTCCCACCAGACTCGGCCAATACCGCCAGCTGTCGCCCCGCGCGGCAATCCACGTTTCACCGCTCGCACTGGGCATTATGACAATGCGAACCAAATGGAGCGCGCTCCCGGATGGCCTCGATGGAGAAGGAATCTTTGTTCACACTCTTGGAGGCGTACTTTGATGCGGGAGGTAAGTGGCGGCCGGATTTAATTCGGTGCACACTCGAAATTCAAAAATACACCCAGGAAACCATATTGATACCACCAACGCTTAGTATGTTTTCTTCCCGTCTGCTGGGGATTAGTGATCACTGATTCTTTCTAACAGCCAGAATGGCGAAACAGAGATGTGCATTGGAGGGTGGGCTGAAGCAAGAGGGGTCAGGGATAAGCTCATAATTGCAACCCAGGTATCGCAACACCCTACGTCACACCATCCAGTCCCTCATGAGATCGCTACAGTACACATTCCCGTTCACTCTCGGAGAGGCATCTATCAAACAACACGAACTCTTTTTCGGAAACAACACCAAGTCCATGAAACTCAGCCTTGAAGCAAGCCTTTAGAAGTTGCGCACTACCTACGTCGATATCTTTTACGTCCACGTTTGGGACCACCATACCTCCGTTGAGGAGCCCATGGACAGCTCGCACATCTTCATTCTTTCCGCGGCCGGCAAGGCTCTATATATACTCGGTCAATTGTCCCTTTTCAATCTTACTGCTACATCTAACCGTGAAACTAGAAAATCTCGCACTCCTCCGTGCGGTTTGTCGCCAAGGCAAACGAGTATGCCAAGGCTAGTGATCGGCACGGGTAGGGTGACCCGTGGGGGGTCGCGGGTACGGGTAGGCGCGGGCACGGGTACGGGCCAACTTTCGAGGACCTGTGCTGAGTCCTGCTGACCCGCGCAACCCGTGGACAACCCGTGGACCCAGCTCTTGGTTCAATGAAGGCACTTTTCCAGGCCAAAAATCCACTTGCTGCAAGCAAATGGGTCGTCTTCCCTTCGCGATAGCATTTCGCAGTCAGTTGGAGGGTTTTAATATTTTTCGAATAGTAGGTCAAACTTATTGAGATTAATTCTTCAACTACCACTCGACATTCTCGAATGCCTTCACTACTTCTTTTCTCACCCAGGCACCTGCTCGGTACAGTTATTTTCTGTTCCAGGTGTTCAAAATATCCTTATCACCGGTGAATTATTGGGCGGGTATGACAGGTCACGGGTACCTGTGCGCCCGCGGGTAAATCGGCGGGTAACCACCTGCGCCACGGGTCGGGTTCCAGGGCGGGTACGGGTGCGGGTCGCGGTCAAATCACCCACGGGTGACCCGTGCCGATCACTAGCCAAGGCCCATAGAAAGACTCCGTCAGTGCCATAATTGCCCATTGAGCACTATCCCGATACATTCCACCTAGATTCGTCGTTTTCCAAGCCCTGTATTCAGTGGTCCGGTGCGAAATTGAACGGGAAATTATCCCTATGTGCAGACATGAATGTGAGTCGTGGCTCCTTGCCCTGCTGTTGTGCAATCACGAGTTAACCCGCAGGCATTGCGCTGACCCTGTGGAGCGTCCTCGCCGAATGCCACATTCGGTACCGACAAAAATCACCCTTATTTGTGCTCTGGTTTCACATGCGGGGTCGAACCTCTCGAGAATGGCTGATGGAGGCTGCTTATATTAATCTCATGTTCAAGGTGCATAGACAGTGAGAAAAAGGAACTACAGATGGGGATATAGCTCGAGCCGCCGAGTCAAACGGGAGTTCCTCGCGCCTCAATCGGCGGAGCAAGACAGACACAAAAAATTAACTCAACGCCGGCAGGCAAAGTTGTTGGTGGACGCAAGGCGGCGCCAAGGACGGCCGATGGACGGCTCCAAGGAACTTGTTTCGGCGATCAAGCCATGGTCACATCAAAGCCGTCAACGTCGCCTATCTTTTTCTTCCCTCTTTTCTGCAACCATGCATCATCCGGCAGTGGACTTACAAAACGTACAGCGACTCCCCGTTTCCCACAGGGTGCGTCTTGAGTTCACTTGATATTAATCTTGATCTCACTTCGGCTCTTGTTTGGCTCTGTACATGACAGAGAGTCGCTCTGGCTGCCTGTGGCAGCAGCGGGACTTATCGCAATCTTGAACTGGCGGCAACGTTGGTTAAGAGCGCAACTGATTCTCACAAGATCCTTTTTTTCCCAGTCTTCTATGCTGTTTTGGACCCCGCTCATATTCCGACCCCGGCCGACTTGGAATCCCTTGCGCCTGAAACGAGAGCGCGTATAGCCTGTGCGTCGCTGGCCGTGGCCGTCATATTCGACATAATAAAGCCGATATTGGAGAAGTATCCAGAGCCGAACGACGTGGGACCCACTCTTTGGTCCAGGATCTGGCCTTGGATATTTCTCATGCACGAATACCGGGAATATCTTGGAGCGTTGTCCTTTTTCCGAGAACAAGCTTCCGGTTACACCCAGTTCCTGCTATTTGTTGCCGATATTTTCGATCCTATGCCCATGCGCGCTATAATTTCGTCCACTCGAGGATTCAGGGTTGTTCTTACGACCACATGGACTATCCTTCCCAAACTGCCCAAGGATGCGTATGAGCACTGCCTCTGGTTTCTCGCCAGCATCATCGGAGCGCTGGACTTCACAGACCCGCTACATTTTTCGGAAATGGTCGATGGTGCCGGAGGCACCCTGGATGATCTAGCTAAGCTTCTCATGCACCATATGGATAATGTGGTGAACGGACAATTCTCGTGGAAAATTGGTTCCCTCGCCGCTTACATGCGGTATCTTGCGGAGCTTATTCTGTCCGCTGCTTCTGCATCCACTGCCCCACAATCCACCCCTCATCCCCAGATGCGTCAAAAGTTCCACGAAATATTGCGCCTCAATGGATATATACCAGCGTTTGTGGTTGCAATGGGCACTATACTTGAAGGCTCCAAATCGCACCTGGAGTCACAGTTCCCCCAGAGTTTCCGCAGGAATTCAGAGTCGTCGTTCGTTGTCACCTTGGAGCTGCTTGAACATTTCTTAAACACCACGCTGGGATGTCGGTGGTTGCCTGCCGCCATCGACGCTGGCCTCCTCCGTATGATGGCTGGGGTTGCCGTCCAATTCCCCTCTGTGTTTGACAATCGTCTTCGATTTCTTTTAACCAAGATTTTACCGGACGGCCTTCTTTACTATCATGCTGTCGCAGCAACGGAAAACGTCCTGGACGACGCGGCAGAAATGTGGTCCAGCGAAGAGCTCGAAGACACAGAAATAGTTGACGACTGGGATTCATTTCTGGATCTCGCTGAGAAGCGCGTGAAACTCTTGGACGATTTCCATTCGAACAGGGCTTGTGATAATCTTGAGGTTCGTGCGCTCCGAAATTAGAATATTTGGTGTTGACTACAGACAGTGCGGAAAAATCCAAGATAGATCTCGTTATCGACGCTGCTCGGGATGTAGGACACGCTATTACTGCTCCAGCAATTGTCAGATCGCGGATTGGCAGCACGGTGGACATCGCGGCCATTGTGGCTCCCCTGCTTTGTTGTCCCTCGGTACGTTTTACGCCCACCTCACCCAGTCCATGCCCCTCATGAACCATACAGGAGAAATCAGCTCATGCCCCCTGGGCTTTCGCGAGCGAAACTTTCTGCGCGCGGTGATACAGCGAGACTATGAAGACGGAATGCACTCCATCTGCGAAGGGCAGGTTATTTTCATGGCCACGCATCCTGCCGCGAGGTTCTTCACACTCTTCGATTACACGCATAACCCAGTTCAGATCTCCGTGCAATCCGTCGCGAATTCACTCACCTCAGATGACCTCAGGAAGGCAGGGTCTGAGTGGACTGAAATTCTTTCGCGGCTGGAGCGCAGCCGCGGGAGTATACAACTGCATGTCATTCGAATTCCCGAGGGCAGTGCCACACGGCTTTGGGTTATTCCTATGCGCACCAACCGCCCACAAGTTCATGATGCTCTGCGTCAACTCGCGAGAAGTATCCCCACGGGCTTCCAAGAAGAAGATATATCCGATGAAGTAGAAAGCATTCTTGAAAACGTAGTGGATCTGCTGGAAATTCACTAGTGGGAGAGGTGTATTGAAGCCTTGTCAATGATAATTACAACCCTACGTACATTCCTCCCCCAACGAACAACGCGGAAATAATGCTAGATATCACTTTGACTTATGGACTTAGTATTCGCCGAGCGGTACCGCTCTTTCTGTCGTGCTAGTCCGAGCACTAAGAAACAGCCCAGTTACGAGGTGACGGGGGGTTCACGAAAGCCTCATGGCCTCGTGTACGCCAAGTGGAAATAAATTGACGCGCGGACCATAACCACGCGGGGCATCTCGGCGTCGAGCGTGCAGCACGTAGAGGCGTAGAGTCCGAATTGAGACACGGCAGGGAGATGGGATGGAGCGCCGTGCGTAGGTGCGTGCGTGAGCATCGTGGGGTATCGCTGGAAGGCGAGAAACGCTCGCCCTTCCTTGACCTTGCCGATCCCAGCGACGCTGCTTCAGTGACGTGCGCGGCCGATGCTCGCGTTACATCTGCGTACAAGCGCGTGTGGCGCATGCTCGTCTCTGCACCATGCCCGCCCGCTGCTGCCGCCTACCCTCGCAGTGACACATGTACATGCCCGCGCGCTCCTCCTCCTTCACATGTACTCATACTGCGACTGCCCGCTTCGTCGTCATCCTCATCCCTCGCGCTCAGCAGGCAGCGGACGCGGGCGGTGGGCGTCGACAGCAGCTTGGCAAAGGGAGGACGACGCGCGAGAGACGAGGAGGCGCAGCTGGGCCCCACCACGGACACCTGCGCCTCGTGCACGTCGGGGAGCATCAGCACGTCGCCGCCGCGCGAGTCGTCGATGGTACCTCCTTGAAAGAAAAGGACGTGGCGAGTGGACGACGACGCCAAAGAGGGTCGTGTGGCTCCTCTACCCCTGCGCGCTGGGGAGCATCAGCAGCAAACGGGCAGGTCGTGGCGGTGACAGAGGTGGCGAGAGTAGCACGTCGAAAGTGAGGGTCGAGCGGATGAGGAGCAGTGGTACCCCTCCACAAACGCCTTCGCTGAAGGAAGCAGCGGTTAAGCAATCAGGAGTGCGTGGCGGTGTCGGCAAGGTGTAGCTCGCGGAGGTAGGCCGACGGGATAGCGACTAGGAGGAGCAGGCAGCAGTACCCCTCCACGAACACCGTCCCCTCAGCAACGGCTAAGCAGCAGCGAAAGCATGGGGGTGCCGACAAGGTGTAGCTCGCGGAAGTAGGCCGACGCGGCAGAGCCGTGGCCCTAACGATTCTGATGAAACGAAGGCCCTCGCTTGGTGCACGTTGGCAGAGTGCGTCCCGTCGAAGGAATGGGTAGGTGCAGCAAGGTGACGTCGGCTGCTCTGCCGATAGGAGGGATGATGATATGAATAGAATCAGGCGGCCTTCGGCCGCTATGGGAAGAAATGTGAGATAATGCTGATTCTTAGTGGGTGAGTGTGCGGATGGAGCGGCCGATTCGCTGAGCCGTCCTCAATCAGAGAGACGGGCAGGAATCGGGAAGATACCGCGAAAGGCCGGCTCCAGTACGCGCTGGGGGATCTCAGGCCTCGAAAGATGAGAAGACCGAGCCTACCAGGCGTGGGTGGGCGGGACACGAAAAAGAGAGCGGTTGAGGACGCGTAGGACGAGTACGAGCGAAAGAGTTCTCTGTTGCGGTACACAACAGGGAAGTGATGGACCACATGATGATGTGTCACGAGCGATAAGCGCTCGGGCGTCTATCTAAACGCGCTCTCGTCTTCCTTGCCTCCCACTCAGGCCGGCTCGTGCCTCGCTGCCTGAGCTCCCAGCCAGGGAGCGACTTCTGGAGGAGTCGACGCGCCGCTCCTCGGTGGAATACTGATACCCATCTACGGACAGTGGACACCTCCTGCGCGGTGCGGCGGGACGAGAACGAGGAGGAGGGGAATGAGTGTCCGCGAGAACGAGGATGAGGATGAGAAGCTATCAATACGCGCGTCAGCATCACACACGCAGCGCAGGACAAGCCAAGCAAGGTACACTTACTCTACTCCTGGTCTCGGTCTCCGACGCTTTAATTCTGCTCCTCCCTCCTGCCCGCGTCAAAAGAAAGGATATGCTGCTCTGCACATAATCCCATGCTTGTACACGCCCGCCCTCCCCCCTCGCGCACCTGCCCTTCCACTCCCACTCCTCCTCTCTGATCTTCGCCGTACCCTTCCCCTTCCCCGCTCCGTCTCCCCGCTCCATCACTCCGGACGTACAAACTAGCAGACATGCCCCGGCCCGCAAAGCGCTGCACACTCTCCGCAGGAGTCACAAGAAGCGCGCGGGGGAAGAATGCCCGCGGCGAGCTCGACCTCGACCTCGACCTCGGGCGCGCGCAGAAGAACGCCGCCCGCCGGGAGCGCAGGTACGATGCTCGAGCTTGCGCGGACTTGCCATCGAGTACTGGTACTGCTAGGAATTCCACACACGCGCAGCACCTCGAGGCCGACGGAGCGCATGAGCTGTATGCGTCTCTGTTTGTGCATCAGTATCGCGGAGTAGCGCATGACAAGAATGACTTACATGGCTTAGCCAGATTGCTGGACACTATACTCTTGCCTCCCGGTATCCGCGGTACGAGGAGACGAGACGAAAAGCTTCAAGGAGAACGCATGCCCCGGGCGTCCGCGTTCTCCGCCTCGTCCCAAGGACAGACTGGATATGACAACGAGGACACGCCACGCCGAATCCACATACACAACGTTACACCACCGCACCACTGACGCCCAGCGCAAGCTGCGGGGGGCGACGTAGCGGAGGCCTCCGCCCAACTCTCCGCGAGCGCAAGAGAAAGGCAGCTCGCTGCCGGTTATCCGGTGGTATCGAATAAAAACCCAAGACTGGCGCGTGGTGCTCTTCCCGTCCCTGCCCCCTCGAAACACAGCTAGCAAGAGCGACCCGCATCATTGCCCCCTATTACCCCACCCCGGCCCCAGCACCCCGGTCCGGAGGTACTCGCATTCGCAGACCGAAAGACCTCGCTGCGCAAGCACGGCATTCACAGAGAACGGCCGCTGCTGCCCCTGCATATCGTCATTCGGGCAGCGCCAGAAGAAAGGAGGGATAGGTGGGCGCGGAGGCGCGACGCACGAGTACGGGCATGGGCATGGGCATCGCAGCCGCAGCGACGGGGGTGCCGGGAACGGGAACGGGACAGGGATGGCCGCGGGGTCTCGAGGAAAGATGGAGGGGTATAGGCTGGGCGGACTAGGAACGGAATAAGGCAGCAATGTATTCGTCGTGTCGGTGCGGGAGAGAGTGGCGAGCGGTAACAGTGTGTGGCGTGCGTCGCATGCGCTCTGTCCCATCCACCGAGCGCTGAGAGGAAACGTGCGGGGCATACGGACCATCGCCTCTGGCACGTGCGGTAAGCCAGGCGCGAAGACAATATACGCGGCACAGCATTCCCTCCGGCTCGTGCCTGGCTGCTGCGCAAGCGGACAAGATAGCGCGCAGCGGCGGCGGACGCAAATAAGGTGAGGAAACGAGAAGCGCAAGCTGCTGCTACTGCTGCTTAGGTTAGAGCGCCGATGAGGGGCGCGCCGCTCAGGCGTGTCCAACTGCGACCGTGTTTTGTGATGACGCTCCCGACATGTAGCACCCAAGGTGCCGGATTTCAAGGCGGTGGCGCTTCATGTACATGGGGCGAATCAGAGTGAGAAGCAAAGTCCAGCGAGAAGATGTGCGGATGGCCGCAGACCCGAGCAAATCGCAAGACTTGTTCGTTTCATCTGAATGCGAGCAGAAGCTTGAAAGCGAGGACGATGATAGGGTGGATTCCAGTCCAATGTCGGTGACCAGAGAAGTCGCGCCGCACGGAGCCTGGAGGTGTGGTGGGCTGACGGAACAGTTTTTTCTGACGCTTCATGGGGCCGTGCATCCTCATTGGTTTCTAGGACCTGCAAGGCGGCCAGTTTCTTCGGGAAACGTGTTTTTTCGGTGAGACTCTCCAACAGACCGTCGTTTCCGTCCAGCCAGAGAGCGAAAAGTTTCAGGGCCAAAAGCAATGTGGTCACACCCTCGTCACATCAGAACGCGACCACGTGCCCGAGTACTTAGCCACGTCAAAGGGGCGATCAAAGTTAGCACTTACAAGTTACTTTTTTCACTCTCGAGAGTAATGGGCTTCGTGGCGCAGATCCATCAGATCTTTTATGCTGCAGTGTCTGCCAGTGGGACCCGTCACCCGGCGTCGACGGCCGGGGACGGGTGCTCCCGTTGACGCTAGTACCCGTACCCGTCCGTCATGAAACAATATCTCATCGCTTGTCGGACGAGTCCCGTCCCCGTCGACGGCGACGGCTCGGAGTCCTAGATGCGCTTGTGTTGCGTCATGCGCGGAACCGGGTTGCCTCTATGGCACATCGCCGGAGGATCAAATTTCAAGCTTCGGTCCCCTGGCGCTTGGCGCTTGTCTGTACGATATGTACCTCCACCAGGCATCCTCTTTGAATCTATGATTTTAACTGTCGATCCCAGCTCCATAGTCGTTTGCCTTCAAAAAATGTCGAGCATTAAAACACTGCATTAATCCCGGCATGCACTATCTAAAGTTCGCGGTCAACTTCCCTGTATGTGTGAACAATGAACTTGATGCTCACTTGAGCCGGAGCACGTATGTTGACCATTCGACCCAACCGTGCGAGCGGCGAAACGAAGCTCGGTACCAGAGGCCGTAACTGTGGCATCGAATGGACGGTGAAAGATCTCCCGCATATTGATCAGAACATGTGTGGCTGCCAGCGCGGGTACTGCTGCCAGCAGGGGTACAGTTACTCCCCAGGCTAATCCATGACTCAATAAATTCCATGGGCCAAGGGCCCAGACGAGGACGTTGAGTAAATTCGCCCCAAAACCACTGCAATTTTAATTATGAGTTCAAGCGTCACATGGTGGAGGAATCGAAGACGAACCAAGCAAAGTAGAGCACTGAGTCGCGAAAAATAACCGACAGTAGTCGTGAGCCGACCCACATCTCTTTTGGCGCTTCCCAAAAGTGTAGACAGGCTTTATGGACTGCCAAAACAAGTAATATAAACTCGAAACCCATGGATGGAATGCTAGAAATGATTCACGTTACTAAACCGGCTTTCAAGGAACTACTATCTTACGGGAAGGCAAAGAAATATTTTGGAATCGCCTCACTGCATAATGCCCGTACAACGAAAGGGGGCTTGACATCAACTTGGTGGAGTTAAATTGCGTCGGATGTTGTACATGCCACGTACCAAAGCGGATTTCGGGAATTGCGATGGAAAACTCGGCCACCGTCTCCGCGATGAACAGAAGCGACAAAATGATCTTGAGCGTTTTATCTATAAAGATCATGGTAGACGAGGGCGACCAGATCATTGTATGGTTTGTCTTACTCTGGTTATACATCGCGTGGATGCGAATTTGCATGATAACTACAATGCGTACGGTGTGAGATCACGGTGTGAGGATGGTCAGAATGAACTCACCTTGCGTCATAGCTATACAAAGAATTGCTTTTCGAGGGCCAGGTTCGTTAAGGCTTCACTAGGCAACAATGTGGCTCGCGCACAGACTATAATTTCAAAGGATTCTATGCCGGCGCCTGGATCGAACATATGGGATTTCTGTAGCGATGAGCCAAAGATCTCACAGCTAAAAGATGAGTTTGGAGTGAGTCCTGCACATTAGTATCATGAAATTGCGAAACCTACGTGGTAGCCCGAGGCATAGCATAGATATCGACTAATGCATAGGTTGAGGGTATCAGTTCAGTCCATGGGTAGTCAAAGGACGTGCCGAAAAACTTGAACCCAACAAGGAATAAAACACTATAGCGATTCTGGTGTTCCTTTCAGCCAGCAAAGTACATCGTTTAAGAACGGCCGTACACAGAAGAACAATACCTTCACCAGCGACATGCGTGTGTCCTGGGGAGGCACTGAGTGACAAGCGAGGTAAAATAAAGAAAGGAGAGCCCAACTTGCCCAAAAATACCGCACCTACGAGGATCATTAGTCGACCGGTTCGGAAAGCAACTGAGCGTACCAACTTCATCGGAAAATGTCAACACTTGAGGAAGGCACCAAAAATGTTCATGTCACGAAATTTCTAAAGATTCCAAGATACTGACTGAAATCATAGATATAGAGACACGCAGAGCACACTGTGTGGGTATGGGCATTCAATCAGGGGGTCCTTTTTCATTAGTACGTACGTACCAGAGGCATACTGGGATATCGTGAGTTGGCTGAAAAAGGTGTCAACCGCAGTGGCATCAGCGTCAGCGGGATCCATTGCGAGTGAATGCGCGGGAAAATTGTGGTGCGGGGGTTCCAACCACAGCCATCTTTAAGTACCCTTGCCTCTGTTGGGATCACGGGCCAAAATTACCAGCTTCGATCAAGACATAGCCGATCAGCGAACTTCGGCCAACATACGAGGACCGAGGGTGGTCGGTGGCGGCCAGTCACTGACGAGGATTCTCTGGTATCACTGGCAGGCTCGTTACCAGAGCGCACAATGTCAATAAGCAGCTCAAGTTCAGAAGGGCTACCAGTGTGAATCATTGCTCAGAATAGCCTAGGCCGGCTGCTGTGTCAAACCAGTTGTTTCTCCACCAAAGTCGGAACACCCTTCCAAAGGTAGTGTCACAAACGCGCCGACCTTATCCCAGGAAGTTAAGGGGGAATTGGAAAGAGGCTGGCTTGAATTTTAACTTGCACTAGGTAGTATGACCTGGGCACCGTAGGTGCATTCGGAATACAGTTGCCCAAGTATAACTTACGTGAACCTTGACGACCGGGTGTTCATCGAATGTTCATCACCCAGCGGGAGTCTATCGTCTTCTGCACTCTCAGAGGTTCAAATCTCACCGATCATATCACTCATGGACCTTGACGACTGGGTGTTCATCACAACGGGAGTCTATCGCCATCTCCACTCCCACCCACCGAAGTTCAAATCCCACACCAATTATATCACTTATCAAACCAATGCCAGACAATCCGGCTGAGTCGCACTTGGCCAAATTCAAGCATTGATTTAGATGACCGTATCACACGACCCGCAGATGTCCCGAGTTAAGAATGGCGGAATGTGGGATAAGTGTATTTTCAGGCCAAAAGAAATTCGCAGGTGAACCAGGCACGTGATCGCGTTGAGCCGAGCCATCTGTGCATCCTCATTGGTTTCTAGGACAGGACCCATGATTATCGCATTATAGGTCAGATCCATCAAATGTCCGAACTTTAAGGCGCTTAATTATTTCCCACGGTTTTTGAAAACCTCAAAACGCTTCTATTATCTGTCTGGTTACAGCTCTTTGCGGTACAACAGGCGCGGACTGCTTTTTCTTCCTTTTTTGGGCATTTTGTGATCCCCGCGACTAGGACACTCGTTGCGATCTCAATTTTGGTACGTTTGCCTTGTAAATAGGCTCATTCGAAGCGCATTAAGGATTCGCACACGATGGCCTCCCCAGATCCCCCTGTCCTGCATGGAAAACCACTTCTTGAGCCATGAAATCACATTTTTGGTCACCTTGTCGAGAATTTCCCACTAGAACACCTGTTCCGCCCTCAGTTCTTCGCCTTTTCCCTTGTGTATAAGCTCAATCTCTCCGCGTTCCAAATGCAAAGCGAACAGCTTCCTCAGATTCCCTGTCCTGTATAGAATACCACTTCTTGAGCCATGAAATCACATTTCTGGTCACCTTTCTGAGGATTTCCCACTAGAACACCTGTTCCGCTCTCAGTTCTTCGCCTTTTCCCTTGTGTATAGGCCCAATCGCCCCGCATTCCAAATGCGAAGCGAACAGCTTCCTCAGATTTCCCTGTCTTGCATAGAAAGCCGCTTCTTGAGCCATGAAATCACATTTTTGGTCATCTTTCCGATTATTTCCCACTAGAACACCTGTTCCGCTCTCAGTTCTTCGCCTTATCCCTTTTGTATAGGCTCAATTGCTCCGCATTCCAAATACAAAGCGAACAGCTTCCTCAGATTTCCCGTCCTGTATAGAAAGCCGCTTCTTGAGCCATGAAATCACATTTCTGGTCACCTTTCCGAGGATTTCCCACTAGAACACCTGTTCCGCTATCAGTTCTTCGCCCTTTCCCTTGTGTATAGGCTCAATCTCTCTGCTCAATCTCTCCGCGTTCCAAATACAAAGCGAACCGCCTCCTCGGAATTCATGAAATTCCTTCGTAAGCCAGCAGGATGAATTTGGCCGTATTTCGGCATCGGACACTCGTAGAATGGTTTTTAGTCACCCGAATCCCCTAGTATTTTGATAGTATTGACTCCGGCCTATTACATCGCGAATGGCCTACTTGGATAGTGAATTTAGTGCCCAGTTCACATCTAATGCACGATGCTGCCTGTCTGACATGGTTGATTTTAATTGTTATTTAGCACACTTGTTCTGCTGCATCTCTTGGCCATATATGTGCTCGGACCAAGATACACCCCAACATATCCATACCGGCCCACGCGTTCAAGTACACGAAAAACGACCTCTATCATCTTGCACAACGTGTCCGACCACATCAGTCACAATTCACGTGTCATCATGACAAAAGTCACTCTTTGCATTCTTCTTCCTTGCGCCCATGCCTCGCAAAAAGCCCGCCACCCCGATAGCGAACCACTACTCGAAGGACCTCAAGCAGAGGGTCATCTACCAGGCCTTCACCCTCCGCAAACCCAGTAAAGAGATTGCTCATGACCTCAACATGCCTTAGATGATAGAGGTCGTTTTCGTGTATTTGAACGCGTGGGCCCGGTATGGATATGTTGGGGTGTATCTTGGTCCGAGCACATACTTATATGGCCAAGAGATGCAGCAGAACAAGTTTGCTAAATAACAATTAAAATCAACCATGTCAGACAGGCGGCATCGTGCATTAGATGTGAACTGGGCGATAAATTCACTATCGAAGTAGGCCATTCGCGACGTAATAGGCCGGAGTCAATCCTATCAAAATACTAGGGGATTCGGGTGACTAAAAACCATTCTGTGAGTGTCCGATGCCAAAATAAGGCCAAATTCATCCTGCAGGCTTACGAAGGAATTTCATGAATTCCGAGGAGGCGGTTCGCTTTGTATTTGGAACGCGGAGAGATTGAGTCTATACACAAGGGAAAGGGCGAAGAACTGAGAGCGGAACAGGTGTTCTAGTGGGAAATCCTCGGAAAGGTGACCAGAAATGTGATTTCATGGCTCAAGAAGCGGCTTTCTATACAGGACGGGAAATCTGAGGAAGCTGTTCGCTTTGTATTTGGAATGCGGAGCAATTGAGCCTATACAAAAGGGATAAGGCGAAGAACTGAGAGCGGAACAGGTGTTCTAGTGGGAAATCCTCGGAAAGATGACCAAAAATGTGATTTCATGGCTCAAGAAGCGGTTTTCTATGCAAGACAGGGAAATCTGAGGAAGCTGTTCGCTTTGCATTTGGAATGCGGAGAGATTGAGCTTATACAAAAGGGAAAAGGCGAAGAACTGAGGGCGGAACAGGTGTTCTAGTGGGAAATTCTCGAAAAGGTGACCAAAAATGTGATTTCATGGCTCAAGAAGTGGTTTTCCATGCAGGACAGGGGGATCTGGGGAGGCCATCGTGTGCGAATCCTTAATGCGCTTCGCATGAGCCTATTTACAAGGCAAACGTACCAAAATTGAGATCGCAACGAGTGTCCTAGTCGCGGGGATCACAAAATGCCCAAAAAAGGAAGAAAAAGCGGTCCGCGCCTGTTGTACCGCAAAGAGCTGTAAAAACTGTTTTTGAAAGTCAGAAAATTTCCAAAATTTTGTCCGAACTCTGCATCTAACCTCTCAAGGTATAATCATGGGTCCTTCTAGGACCTGCAAGGCGGCCACTTTCTTCGGGCAACGTGTTTTTTTCGGTGAGACTCTCCAAAAGACCGTCGTTTCCGTCCAGCCAGAGAGCGAAAAGTTTCAGTGGCAAAAGCAATGTGGTCACACCCTCGTCACATCAAAGCGCGACCACGTGCCCGAGTATCAACGGAAGTTTGCATGGCTTCTCCAAGGCTTCTCCCTTGGGCCTTGACTATGACAAAATAAGTTGCAAAACTACTACGTTGTTGCTCAACGCAGATCATGTTTATGCCGCAAAATCGGCAAAAAATACACTGCATTCAGGCGGCGGGTAGGCAACGTGATTTCTAGAGACCTCGGCTGGGCCTAGCTGATGTCTGTGTCGAGGGGACGTCAACCGGCTAGACCGGTCCATGTCTAGGCGCCCTCGCGCGCCTCGATGAGCCTCACTGCAGGATGCAATTTAGATGACCACGGTTCAAGGTATCGAGGCCATCCCTCACCTCCAGGGTAAGTCAGCCATGGACTATGGGCCATGGTCAATCGCCATTGTGCCTGGTTGGTGCCGTAAATCATACTATTTTGCAAGTATCGTACCATCCATATGCCGTTGCCAAATTTACGAAAATTGTCCGCTCGCCTGCCGCCATCCCTGAGCCGTTGTTCGCCGTGGGGACCAAAAGTCTTCAAAGAGAAATGCGAAAGCTTAAGGCGGCAACAAAATGGTGATTGCATGCCGCAATGATCTAAGGGCCATGTGTGACAGTGTTGCCGACTCGCCTCGCCACTTAATGCGTACCTGGTATATGTGCACCTCAAGGACAATTTTGCTAGCACGCATAGAAGGAGTGTGTCGAGGCGCGTGCAAGTCCCTCGACCATTGAACACCATGTCGCCGTCGCGCGCCTCAAGGGAACTAGACAGGGCTGTGTTTAGTTAGCCGAGATTTGCGCTGTCTAGGCGCCTATGAGTGACTAGACCCACCTCGGCATCAACTCCGCAGACATCAACGCGCCTACATTTTAATCGGCCGAGAGGCCCGCTGAATGCAGTGATAGTCTCGCAGACAGACGCTTCAACTCACGATCTCGTACTGTACTATTTCTTGACCAATATTTCATTCAATTCTCCGGTGCTGTCACTACTGTGACCTGTGACACAAAAATTCGAACTTTGAAGTTCGTAAATGGTCTGGGGCAAGCATGACCCCTAATTTTTTTCAGAAATCAACGGAAACCTCAACGCAATCTTCAGGTACAGGTAACAGGTTCATTTGGTGCTGCCTGGTATAAGTACTTGGAGCGGTATAAGGCATTAACTCGGAATAGTATACTCAAAAAAGGGAAACTGTCGCGTCAAAAGACATTTTGTGCGAACACTGCGTATCGCACGCGCACTGAGCAAACGAAAAATGCAATTTTTTTGGCCCCTTTTCAGCAGTTTTGTGGCTCGTTGGGCACATTCGAAGATGGTCTCGGTGACCCGTGGCATGTACGAAAATCTTTGTAAATTTTGAGGTGTTTGACGCGTGACATACGAATTGAATGAAATAGTACAGTACCTCGATGTGTTGCAAGAAACACGAATAAGTAATTAGATTGCCGCGAAATATATAGATACAGGTTCCGAGTTCCGAAATGTGCTTGCGCATTACCACTGTCCGGTCTACCTGCGCAGGATTGCGTGAGTGACGCTGTTGCGAAACATCGACGACTGTGGTTATGTACTGTACAATTTCATTCAATTCGGCAGTCACGCATCACGCCCATTTTTTTTTATTGCAGCAATAAAATTTTCTCGATTTATCCGAATTCTTTTGGATTTTAATTGTACTAAAATTTCCGGATTAGTGCCGAATTGATCGAAATTGTACAGTATTCACATAACATTTAGGTCCTTGAAATGGTTCCAAATTATTTGCTCTCCAACTGGGACGATTCGTAAGGTAAGCACTATATCGCCAAAATGAATGGCACGACCACTGACCTTCCTCTAGGATCGGGTCGGAGTCCTATATGAATGGTGATGAAATGAAGGTACGACAGTAGCAGCTGTGATGCCACTCACAGTAGCATTTGTTTCATAACATAGGAACGGCCGGGATTGAGACGAGAATTTCCGCTATCGGCGACCGCATCAGAAGAAACAGGTAGTAGGTATTCCGCTTACTAGACTTACATGGTACACTGAGAACTTGTCTCGGAAGTCTACAGATATAAGGTAAGATTTTGCTCCCCGACGCAAGACATTCACATGCATTTGGTCACCGAAACGACGTCGTTTGGCTGATCTCTATAGCTCGGAACGTATTCGTTCACCTTCACGCCTGCATCAATCTGCTTATGAAGAAGGTCTTTCTGCGAGCACCCACAGCGGTCAGTATCCATGTCGCGTGGGACGGCTATAGTAAACTCACTTTGTTGAACAGTAGAATGAGCGTGGTTGTGTAGAGGAGTGAATTGCCACTGAGAATCACCTGCCAGAGCTCAATCGACTCTTGCTGTAGTCCGTGTATATATGTGGAATCAGCCTCGGTATTAGTAATGAGCAGTTAAGACGGGGCTAACGACGCGGTTGACTTTCGGGTCCTCGTCTAGCTTTTGCCAGAAGACCAATGGCGCCAAGAAGAAGATGGCTTGTACTGAAACAACCATGTCAACTCAGACGAGCGGGAACAATCCATATACAGACCGTTGTCAAGATACGGTAGCTAAACGGATCTAACGTGTTAGCGAGGTTATCACAAGGTGAGCAATGTGATTCACCCATGTTGATAGCTGTGAAGAAGTTCAGTGCGCAAAACCAGAGCTTCACAGGAATTCAATTACCTGACTACTGTTTCCACAGAACTCGGTAATGTAGAACTCCGTCCCGGCTCTGAGGCCTGATTAAAGCCTTCGCTCAATAATACTCTCATTGTGGAGCTGAACTAACCACACACCAGCCTCAGTCACGAACTGATGTTCCTCAACACACGGTGTTCGGTTTCTCCTTCGTACAATCTCCCCTAATAAAAGGCACAAATCAAGCTCGAGAAATCAGCTGCCAGTGATGATGAAACAGCTCACGAAATGTCGGTACGTAATCAAGTGCCACTGGGAATCGCGCAGTGTCGTCCGGAACGCTGTTAATTTGAGGCAAGCGTCCGCAGCAAGTAACGAAGTGTGCGTACAAGCCAAAGTCGTTTTGGAGGTTAAAACCGACCGATTCGAGAAAGCGTCGCACAAGGCGAGAAAGCGTCGCACAAGGCGAGAAAGCGTCGCACAAGGCGAGAAAGCGTCGCACAAGGCGAGAAAGCGTCGCACAAGCATATCCTCAAACAGGGCAATAATCTCGTTTTTGCACGCAGCAAGAACCTGTGTGACCTGTGAAGAGTCGTTTCTGGTGTCGTAGCCACTTGGATTATTGTCCCTGATGCTTGTCCTAAACGCTATCAATGGAGATAAGGATAGTGCAAGGCGCGGATGCTCCGTGGTGAGAGACGTTGCTTGTTTTGATTCCGCGGAATCAGTTTCGAGCGCTTCCCACTCCTCTTGGAGGACGACCAGTATGATCTTGATCAAGCTGGGCGTATTCGGTCGGGAAATAATAAAAAAACGATACAGATCTTACCAGTGACGCACCTTATAAGATTGAGTTGGGGCACCAGTCGTGCAGTCTCGAAATATTTGGAAGTAAATACTTTCCTGAAATCTGTCAAAATGTCAGGCGACGCCCTCCAAAAAATATCTGATGTGTAAACAGACTAAGTAGCACCGAACTCTATCAAAGAATGGTCTCAGCCAACCGCAATGAAAGAAAAAGCGTGGCTGACCTTCCCAGATTCTGATTGGCCTCCAATGGAAGCTCTTAGTCCCTGGATAGATAGGCACAAAACTCAATGAGGACTGGCCTAAGCCTAAGAGCAGAATCTTGAGCGTGCGCTTCTTCCTCTCCCGTTCCTCCCTCAGGCCCGCATCTATTATGCGCGAAGCCTCCTTAGACCTCTCCTGTTCCTCCCTCAGGCCCACGTCTATTGTGCGTGAAGCCTCCTTAGACCGCTCCTGTTCCTCCCTCAGGCCCACATCTATTGTGCGCGACGCCTCCTTAGACCGACCCGATCCGAGCCCCTGCGCGCTTGGGGATTGTACCGTTGTGGATGATATGAGATGGGACCGCGGCGCCGGTGATATAGGAGGGGACCGCAACCCCAATGGTGCAGAAAGTTTTCTCCACATTGAGAACGGTGATGTCGGTCCGCCAACTGCCCCTTTCCATTCCAAGGGTTCCAAATGCAAAACATTGCCGATCTCGGTGGCGTTTGGCCGCTGTCGAGGGTCGTTGTGCGAACAACGTTTCAGGAGCGGATGAAGGTCCTTCAGCTGCGCGACCGCATTTGATGGGATCTCCGGACGCTCATGTTTGGTCACAACATTGTGGATAACCTCTACATCTTGCAAATGGGGGAATGGGTGATTTCCTGTGTAAATCTGTACTTTGGCTTCGTCAAATGATGGGCATCCTCAAGCAGAGACATACCTCCAAAATGGTACAGCCGAATGCATATATATCCCGCTTTGTTAGTGAAGTCTGGCGTTCAGCCTTTCTCGAGCTGTCGAGAATTTCAGGTGACAACCATCGGAGGGTGCCACGGGTGCTGCCCGCTGATGATGTGCCCAGTGCTTGACTCTCGACTGCCAGCGGAAGACCAAAATCAGCTAAACAAGCATGGCCACTATTGTCTATTAAAATATTCGCCTATTGTCTCGGTAAGTAACTGTAATATCACAATTTTCATTCTATTCACCCCTTTGATATCGCCATGAACAACTGGCGGGTCCAGATCATGCAAATACTCCAGGCCACTGGCAATGTTCCTCATCTGCAAAATATTCTCAGAACAATTTACCAAGGAAAAACGAGTGATAATTTACCAAACAGTTCTTGTTGAAATTGGGATGTGTCTGCAAAAAGGCCATCACGTTCCCAATCTTCATCCATGGGGAGACCAGACAGCAAGATGGCTTTCGAACAGTCAAGTCGATGCCGAGAAGCACCTGATAATACTGCCACCCCTCGATAACTATCGACAGGTCTACCCCCCCAAGACCCGTCAATAGTTATCGAGACGTGGCACGGCCACCGTACGGGTTTGGTGGCAGCTGTGGCACCCAGCGGTGGCAGAGCAGCCATGCCACCCAGTAAATACCCCCTATTGTTTGGTCGCTTTTTTCGAACAAACAATGCCACATATGCCACGGAACCGCCATGTGTGCCACAGAACCGCCAATTGGGCTGGAAATCGTGCCATGGGTGCCATGAGGCCACTGACCCAGGGTCAGTAAAATTTTGTTACCCAAATAGTGCCATGGGTGCCACCAGACATTTCAACCCGGGATCAGTAAAATTTTGTTACCCAAATAGTGCCATGGGTGCCACCAGACTTTCTGACCTAGGATCAGTAAAAAAATGTTGCCAAAAGTGTGCCATCGGTGCCATCGGACCTTCTGACCCAGGATCAGTAAAATTTTGTTACCCAAATAGTGCCATCGGTGCCACCAGACTTTCTGATCCAGGATCAGTAAAAAATGTTGCCAAAAGTGTGCCATCAGTGCCACCAGACTTTCTGACCCAGGATCAGTAAAATTTTGTTACCCAAATAGTGCCATGGGTGCCACCAGACTTTCTGACCCAGGATCAGTAAAAAATGTTGCCAAAAGTGTGCCATCGGTGCCACCAGACTTTCTGACCCAGGATCAGTAAAAAAATATTACCAAAAGTGTGCCATTGATGCCATCAAACATTTCAACCCAGGATCAGTGAAATGTTTGAATCGTTCTTAGACCCGTGGATAGTTATGGATCGGTAGCAGTAATTTCAATGCTGTTGCTTTGTTGTGGATGCTATTCCTTACTCCAGACGTGGCCCTGTTTCATGTGATATGTCACTGGTGCCACTGCAACGCTCTGCCATCAGTGCCACCAATTGGATTGGATCTCACGTTGACTCAATGGGGTGCCATGAATGCCATGGACGTCATTCAAGAACTTTTTTTTGTTTGGTGGCACTTTACTACAATATGAGAGACTACGAGATGCATGTATTTCAAAAAAAAAAAATGTCCCCTGCAGTAGACAGGCAAGGGGCATTGAGACAAGCACGGGGACCCGGAAGGCGTGGACACCGAGTTCAGCAAGCAGGAAGGAGGGGACAAAGGGGACAGATGGAGGGGAGGAGGCGCATGCTTTGACTACTCATTGTCATCATTGTCAAAGCTGGTGTTGGCCTCTTCATCGATCTCCTTCGTGGTTTTGGGCTTCCACTTGGGCTTGGAATCTTTGCTGCTCAAGCCTGCCGCACGTTTCTTGGCCATCTCCTCCGCGTTCCTGGCGTGGATGGCTGCCGCTATGTCCTTGGTCTCCTGGCGCTTTTTCCGAGCTTCGAGAACCGCTAGGAGAATACCCTCATCGTCGTCATTGGAGCCCGCGCCATCTGCGCCACCAACAGCCTTGGAAGAGCTCACGGTGGGCTTGGTGCCACCGCTGCCAGCGGTTGTTCTGGCACCCATGGCATCCTGCTCGACGTCGGACTCTTCAATGAACACGACACTCTTCGGAATCTTCTTCGCCAATGGCTTGGGCTTTGGGCGCGCGTGTTTGAAGGGCGGCTGGTCCACGGTGGTGTCTGCGGTGTCTCTCTTCCGCTTTTTCTCCTCCTTCTTCTTTTCCTTCTTCTCCTTCTCCCCCCTCTCGTCCGACCTCCGCGACCTTTTTTCCACCTTGTCCTTCCCCGCAGCCTTCTTCTTCCCAGCTTGCTTCGAGAGGGCTGCCGTTGGGGCGGGTGCCACCGGTGCCACCGACCTGGCCTTCTTCTTGGGTGGCTCGGGGTTCGGATCCCCGTGCTCGGCGTCTTCCTCCTCGTCCTCCTCATTGGCCGGCCGCTTGCGCTTCTTCGATGCAGGGGCGGGGTCTTGTCGTCTTCGTCGTCGTGGTCAGACGGGGTCTCCTCTGCCTCATCCTCGCTCTCTGGTGTTTGACACTTCCTCCTACCAGATGTCTTGGCCTTCGTCTTGGACGTCGACATCTTCTTCCCGCTGCCCCTCTTATACCCCTTGAAGTCTTCTTGAGCCGCTGCCTGCTCTTCTGGCTCCGCGTCCACCCACTTGAGCTCGCCAGTCTGGATCCGGTCATACAGCATTTGGACGACGGCGACTGTGCCTGTTTTCATGTTGGATGGCGCCATCATCTTGACGCCCTCGGGCCAGCCTTTGAGCTGGACTCCGAACTTGCCAATGCACACCCAACGGTAGTTGCTGTATTGCATGGTGGCGGTGGACACCCCGGTCTTCTCCCCTGGTTAAAAAGATGTATTAGTACATAAAAGAAAATAAGGGTGTGCTTTGCGCGACTCACGCAGTGTCCTCTCGAGGTGCTTGTTGACGTAAGACCTCCTTTCTCCGTTGCTGTCAACTTTACGCCGTCCTTCGGGGTCTCCATCTTGACGGGCTTGAGGGTGACATTGGGGTTGGGCTTGTCGATGGGCTTGAGGATGGCCTTGCTGATGGCCCATGTGTTGTAGGACAACCCGAATGTGACGGGGTCGATGCCATGGACCTCCTTGAAGAAGGCGAGGCTCCGGGAAGAGCCCACGACGGCGGTGGTGATGGTGTCGGACACATGGCCTGCGCTGAAGACAGCGAAGGCCTTGAAATTGGTCCGCTTCTCAGCATGACGTAACTTCAAACAAATCAATTGTTAGCCATCAGTGCCACCGATGCCAGCAGGGTAAATTGGAACTTACATCTTTCTCAACGCGATTTGCGAGGGCGGTGATATCTTGGGCGGCGGAGAGGTCATTGGTGCGGGTCCCCGACTCCTTGCTGGTCTGAGCCTCCAAGTATTCCTTCCTGAGTTCCTTGAGCGCGGCCTGGGTCCACCATGGGTCGTCGGACGTCTTATCCCGGAGCATCTCCTTCTTGACAATTTGCGAAACCTCGGGCATAGTCAGCCTCACCTCCCTCCCTGCTCAAACGAATGATCAGCACCGGCATCTGGTAGGAAAAAAAAACGCACCATCTGAATTAAGCTCCTGTGTCCGCTTCCAAATCAACGCAGCCCGCTCGTTGTACTTGCGAGACTTTTCCCGCCTCCTCCACTTGTGGAGATGGACGAGAGCTTTGTGGCACTTGTCCTCATCCAGGTGGAGCTCCGTGGAGAGTTCCACCGCTCGTGCCTCGAGCTTGGCATCCCAATCCCGCACCTCTGCCTCCAAAATCGCCCTCGCCTCGGTCACCGCCTTCAGCCTCACCGCCGCTGTGTTCACCTCCGCTGTCACCTTGCCCTTGCCCTTCTTTGCCTTCTTCTTGGTGGGCTGGGGCTGCTGCGGCGCGTTGGGATTTCTCTTGTGGTGCGTGGCACCGGGGCCCTCACCGTCGGACTTGCTGTCGGCGTTGGCATTGGCATCCGAGTCACTGCTGCTGTCACTGCTGCTTTCACTGCTATCGCTGCTGCTGCTGCTTTCTTCATCGCTGTCGTTGTCGGAAATGGCCTTGATGGACGGATCCCCCTGGCTATTGGCGGGCTCAGGGGAGAGGGTATGTGAGGGTTTGTCCTGCGTGTCCGCAGGTGGCACTGCCGTCTCCTGTGCGGGTGAGCTGGCTGGTGGCACTGGTGGCATGGTCTTGTCCGGCGCGGGGGAGCTGGCAGGTGGCACGGGTGGCACCGTCTCGTTCTGCACGTTGTTGATGGAGGGGCCAGCAGGTGGCACCGGTGGCACCATTTCGTCTTGCGCGTCGTCGTCATGGTGGCAGGCAGGCGGCACTGGCAGCACCACATCGCATGATGTTTGGGGAGAAGGCAGTTTTTTGTGGAGAAGCTGGCCTGCCCCGTGGATGAAGGTCCTCGGGCCAGCGTTTTCATGACCTTGTCATCTTCGTCCCCAGAGTAGTCGACCAGTGTACAGGAAGCAGGGTCTTCAAAGTTAAACTCCTCTTGATCTTGACTGGGGGTTTGAAGTTCAGGGATGAACTGGGAGGCTGTCTCCACTTGATGGAGGTACTCGAGCTCAGCTTCGGTGGGAGCACAGTCAGCGTTAAACATATTGAGGTCGGAATCCCTGGGCTCGGGCGTATGGGCCATCATAGGCAGTGGCTGCACCTTTTTCTTGCCCTTGCGCTTTGGAAAGGACTTCGTGGGGACGGTGGCACCTGCACCGCTGCGCAGGGTTCGGGGCATAGATTCAGACATGGATGAACCTGCGTTCAAGGGGCGGCGGCATTGGAGGTGCTACGCAAGCTGCGCCGTGCAGGGGGAGACTCTGTTGAGGAACTCTGGGTGGCATTGGCGGAATCCTCGTTTTTTTTGCCCCTTGGCATCTACAGAGTCAGCTAGTGAGTGAATTAAACCATAAGAATATTTTGAGCTCTACTTACCTTTGAAGTCGTTGTGTGGAAATGAAAGTGGTGGTGGGGAGGAAAGAAAATTTACAAGTCCCGATCAACCACGTGACCGTAATGTTTGCCACAGATGCTGGGTGGCATCCGTGGCACCGACCCTCAAATCCAACCAGCCATGGCACTGGTGGCCCGGTACAAAATTATGAGGTAAAATACATCAAAAAATGGGATCATTTCTTTGGCACTGACTCACTTTTCTTCTTCCAACACCATCTGCCCTTTCTTGCCTCTGGGGAGCCATGCGGATTAACCTCAACCTCCAAGGTAAATCCAATCTCTCCTTTCCATCTACTTCTGCTGGGGAGCACACACAGCCACCGGCTTTGGCTGGCTGCTGGGATCCATGCCCGGAACTCGCACCTGCTTTATTTCCTGTCGTGTTGGTTGTACTCCTGCCGGGGAACACAGACACTCTCAGGGTTTAGCTGGGCGCTGGGATCCATGCCCGGAACACGCGCTTGCCTTTGTTTATCGTTTTCCCTCCCCTTTTTTGTTTGTGGTGCTCTTCCTGGGGAACCCAGAACCTCCATAGTACTCCTGCTGGGGAACCATGGACTGCTGTCGAGATCCGAGCCCGGAACTTGACCGGCACCACTCAAACCTGTGGCTGGGGAAGCCACCGATGCCAGTGCCACCTGTGCCACCCATATTTGCAGAACTTCGCATGTGACTGCCACAGATGCCATCACTGACCCCCTTCCTACCAGGCTCCCCCTTGGCCCTGATTTTCTTACTCTTCGGAGTGTACGTCCAACATCTCTCGCCTCTCCTCCACTTTGCTCACTGCCTCACAGACCCGGTCTGGGCGTTCCTTTGGGATTTGGGAGCCCATTCCCACGGACTTTTCTATCCCTGACACCATTGTGGCTGTTGCTGTCACTACCCACCAGCATGAAGATCTGGTGGAACTGGACACTGAGACCCCCGCGAGCCTCTTGTCTGCCATCCCCGTGGCTCCTGCTGCCCAACCCATCCCCGTGACTCCGGCTGCCCAACGCACCACCCCGACCCCTACTACACTGAAGGCAAAGGATAAACTACGGTCCAAAGTCAAACATCGTGAAGCTCGTGCATCTATCAAGGCATCGGCTGATCCGCTCCGTGGCCCTCATCCATCCCGCCACCAACGACATATCCGCACAGCCTCGCCTCCCATCAAGGCTCAATTCCAGCTGAGGAAAACTCGGATCGCTGCTACCGGGTTTATCGGGCTCCGTGACGGTGGTGGGCATACCTCCAGGCTGACGGGCTTCTTTGGGGATAAGCCAAAGCACAAAGGCTTTAGGCTTGTGAAGTCGAGTGGAAGGCGTGTCGTGCTGTGTTCTCTCTTTTCTACCCTGTCTAATATAATTTTCTCCAGCACCTCCCGCCCCATTGTAGACTCCGACGGGAAGGTCCTCGCTGTCTATGGCGGCACTCCCGACGACAACGGCTTTATGACCGATGTCCATGACGCTGCTGTCCACGCTCTGGAGGAGGCTCGAGCCTCTGCCTCCCTGAGTTATGACCGGCTGCACCACCATCGCGGGAACTTTGCCCAGATATCGGGCGGTGACTCGCACGGCGGTGGACAGTTCCACCCCGGGGCCTTGGTCAACAGCGTCATCAAGGCTGCGATCTTTGCAGCACTCATTGCCCACCCTGCCTTCCAACGGCTGGCAGGCTTTGCCACTGGTACGTGTGCAGCACCTCCCTCCCTCCCTTCCCTCAAGGATTTCGTCCAGGGTTGTTCGCCAATTGGGCACTGGACCTCTTCGACTTTTACATCGACTACATGTCCATCTTCTACAAAGTACAATCATCTCTCTCGTCCCTTCCACAACGGCATCTGGTCGGTGTGCACGTTCATCGGGATTTTGCAAACTTGGTGTTCGGATGGTGCGCTATAACGGCCCTCAGGAACTTCGATTTCACCCGAGGAGGTCATCTCATCCTCTGGGACTGCAAGCTTATCCTCAAATTTCCCCCCGGTGCCACCATTCTCATTCCCAGTGCCTCCATCTTCCACTCCAACATCCCCATTGCAGCGGGGGAACACCGGTACTCTTTCACCCAGTACACCGCAGGGGGTCTCTTCCGATGGATTGAGCACGAGTTCCAGACAGAGGAGGAATTTTTGGCGACACTTACAGATGCACAGGTGAAGGAGGAGAAGAATTTGGGCTTGAAGCGGGTGGCGATGGGGCGGCATTATTCTCGACTCTTGACGAACTGAAGGCTGAGGCGTAGCACATCCGCTTTGACGTTTTTCTTCAATTTGATATTATATGCCACTGATGCCATGGACTCCTTGTAAGAAATTGGCCGAGTTTTTGAATCATGCCATGAATGCCATGGAATAAACTGAGTGGCGCCATGAGTGCCATATAAAAAATGGCTGGTGCCATCGATGCCATCATATAATTTGGCTGTGACACCGTGATCGCGAACTCGTCTCGTTGTGATCACGAACTCGTCCCCCAACAAAATCTTTGCTCAACTCATCCTAACCACCCTACCGCTCAATCTGAGTAGGCAGAATCAAAGTACCAGCTCATTTGAATGTCCCAGAATATTTTTGTATTTTTATTTCAGGTCTGTGGTGTGATATATTTTAGAACATAAAACAACTCAAAATGTGCGCTACTTTGATATAGGTACCCCACTTCTCGACCTTTACCACAACACCAAATTTCCTCAACCTTGGGAAATTTTACCCAGTTCACTCAGTAAGTGTTTTCCTCGTCCATCTGGCCTATCCTCACCCCCTGCTGTCCATTTAGGATGCCAAAGAGGGAGAAACACTCCCCATGCCACCGGTGCCATCACAAAGTGTACCTGCCAGACAGCTCACTTGGGCTAAATATCATGAGAGGTATGTCTGAAGGGTCAAGTAACTGCAATCCATAATGATCTAACCCAGCCACAAAGAAGAAGAAGCAGAAAAAGGTAGAATTCGGATGGCCTGGTATGTCGCAACAAAAGTTGTTTGATATCTGAATGAGAGCTTCGTAGATATGGGGCCGAGATGGAGGCCAATCCTGAGCATCTACAGGAATGTAAAGAAAGGCAGAAACTCGCAGACAAAGCCTACAGGGCAAAGTAATTACTTTAACTTGCAATCTCTTACTTGCACTAACTCAAATTTCTCAGAAACCGGGCATTTCTTGCATTTAAAAAACCGGAGAAAAGGAAGGAAATAAAGGCCAAAATGGGACAAGCCCAAAAGGATACTCTGCAAAAAAAAAAGGGATTATGCCCTGGAATATGCAGTGTGGACTTGCAGAAGACGGGATGAGCTCCAGGAAAAACTTGCCGACACTCTGTGGAGGGATAAGGACGGATATGTGATGTACAATGGCCAGTAGCTTACAGACTCTTTGTTTAGGAAACTTGTGGCATGTGTGGCACCAGTGGCTGTGCCTCAAAAAAATAATTTGAGGTTAAGGATTTTAGGTGGCAGCAGTGGCATGGACAAGGATTTCTGGTGGCACGGGTGGCATGGTAGCCCAAACAAAACAAAACAACTCCTGTGACTAATATCAACTTGTTCTTCGCTCTCAATGTCGTCAGCCTATCGATGCTCGCCATCCTTCCACCCTGATCCCGGTGTTACCCGAGCCCAAGCCTCTTCGTTTTACCTTGTTTGCAGCCCTGCTGCCTTGGACAACTGCGGTGTCTACACCTCTTGGTGAGTCACCTTTGTTTTAAAATTATTTTGGCCAGTCCTGAAGGAGATACAAAAAAGGTCGAGTGCTCAGCGCATTTCTGAACATATCCCCCGGGGGGGCGCCACCAAGTACTCGTCCTGGGAGGCTTGCCTCCCCACGTGGCATGCCTGCTGCGATGCTGGGGAGCACGTCCACCCTGCGAGCCCCGCAGCCCCTGCAGCCTCCCAAGACGCCAATGAGCCCCACACGCCACACCATTCCCACGGGCACCCCACCTATTCCCAATGAAGTCACTACGGCCTCCCCGAGTACCGTGTCAACGCTCAGTGCCACCGATGCCATTGGTGCCACTTTTTCAACCCTCAGCTCCCAAGCCTTTGCACACACCAAGCCCTGCCAGGCTCCCCCCCGCCCTCTCGACGGGGAGGGGTGTGAGAGGGATTTCATGCACCGTTCTCGATCTGCTTCCCCTCCTCCCCTTGAGCCCCTCCAATGTCGAATGGGATCAACTCTGCCTTCTGTCCTCACGCTTCCCCTTGAAGCTATCAAGACATATGCCGTCCGCGGGTCCGGCACCATCCACACCTCCCTGGAGGATGCCCTGGCAGATTTCAAGGCCGCCACAGCTAAGGGCCCAGCCACTCTTTATACCACCGACAATCCTCAAGTTGCCACGTATGTGGCAGCAGGCCACACCCTGGAGGAGGCGAAGGCTCTTGTTGGTATTCACTGTTGGGAGGAGGAGTATGAATATGACTCGGACAATGAATACTGGAGTGGTATGTAGCTGTACTAGTCCAATCTTCCCTTCCTTTTTTATCTATTTCTACTTGCAATAAATGTTTTTTGAATCAGATGGCACCGCGGTACGGGAGGCCAAATCAAATGACATTTGTGGCACAGGGAGCCAAAGTGGATGGCATCCATGGCATATACTGAAGCAGACACTACAAGACATTGGTGCCACCTGTGCCACTGGATTTTGCATGGCATTCCTAGCACGCCAGGTAAAATGATTGACATCGGTAAGCCAGGAATGATGTAAGCATCCAAAATTGTTCTATGCCGCCGACATTCTCTCCAATGCCAAAGGAAAAGAGTAAGCCAAACCCCAACCGCAAAAGACCAAGACCCAGGATCAGAGAAAAGACATTTCAGCTATGCAAAAAGAGGTAGCTGACGAAGTTGCAGGTGTGTAGGGACTGTTTTTCTCAGGGATTTTTCTGATTTTGTAGCTCGGAATCCGGAAATACAAGAGAGGTTGGACAAACTTCGACATATTCCAAATGAAGATGATCAATGGGAAGACGACGACACTTTCACATACGACGACGTAGTGGATGGATCGGTTCCCATTACCATAAGCCATGGGGGTGGTGAGATGGCGGATCTGGAGAGGGGGCTATGGGAATATATTCATGGAAAGAAGAAGAGGTCTGTGTCTTCTTTGTCTATTTTTTTTGCCCTCATTTTGTGGACGGAAGGCGACAGCGGGACACTCGAAACCGATGGGATATTCTTCAGCGCTGTGTCAATGGCTTCCGCCTCCAAATGGAAGCAATGACAGACGCATACATGAAGTTTACTGCTGGGCAGCGCGGAACCCTGGAGAAGGCCGCACCACCGGTGCCACTGGAGCTGGTTGAGAACAAGTATACTGTTATGGTGGTGGATGTTTTCAGTACGTCCCCTGTTTTCTCAAAGTATATTTGATGATAAGCCGGAGTAGACACCTACACTGTGGACGTCCCCATGGTGAGCACGGACATATACATATCGTCCTGTTTGGTGGGCCAAGGCTTTATGCCATGCTCCCCATGGAAGCCGAAGCTCGCCATTACCACTCGTGTGCTGGAGATGTACAGACTGACCAATCCACGGTGCCCAGCCTTGGGAATCCAGGCATGGATGAAGGCACTGTCAGATCTTCAGGGAGCAGCATTCAAACCGTACAGTGCGCAGCAGTTCACAACTTGCTTTGACCTCTATCTGGGAAGTTGACAAGAGGGTGAAGAAAGCCTTGCAGAGGGATTTGAAGGACTGGCGACTCAAGAATTGCTGTCCGGCATGCACTTACAAGCTCAAAGGCGAAGGCCAGCTGTACTTCTCCATGCTAGCTACATGCGACGGCAACAATTCTTTGAAGCGCGTCCTTCGGAAGGACAAGGGCTTCACTGAGGATGGCGTTCCTCTCCGTGGTGGCTGCGAGCGGCCAGACCCCAGAGAAGCATCTGCAGGGGGGGACTACTTTATTAGCCGGCCGGAGGTTGACCCGTGGGTAAAGGAACGGCTGGCTGAAGAGGTTGTTTTGCCGGTGAGTTTTTCAGTCTGTGGCACTCGTGGCATCAGAAAATTTGGATAATCCAAGTGCGGACGAGCATGCGTGGCACCCATGGCACGGAGTGTCTGTGGCATTGGTGGCAATGTGTTGATTCGAGACTTTCAGGATATTTTGGATCCTGAGGAGGCGTCTGCATGTGAGGAGCGTTGGAAGAATCTGTCTGATGAGCTCACTTCAAAAATGTGGGGGATCTTCAATGAGACGGGCATCTTCATTGCATTGTGCCGGCACAGCTTTGTCCTTTTGGTGGCAGACATGGTCAGAAGTGGAGAGCTGTAAGTGATGGCACCGGTGGCACACATGGCACGCTAACACCGAGACAGTGCCAAGTATCCTCTCACTATCGAGAACGCTCTGATGGATGTGTTTGGCAAGGATATCGGCTTTGGTTATGACATTGGGTGTGGCCATGCAAAAACTCTCAAGAACTCCCCACTTGGTCCAAAGGCAAAGGAGCACAATTTCAGGATGCTGGTGGGAGCATTCCATGGGCATGCTCACAACCGTCGGTGCCAGCTCAAATACCTTGCAACCTATGTTGAGGGGATGGGGATCGAGGATCTGGAGGGGTGTGAACATTTGTTTTCCAAGTCCAATAGGCTTTCCAGGTCTGTTCGGTATGCAAGTGTGTTTCATCGAAAGCAGACTATCAGAGCCTACCTGGCTCATGTGGACACTTTTGATACATATGTGAACCTGAGTAGGTCTTCTGCCATCTGGTGCTAATTAATAACCCGAGCTTTACTTGATAGGCACCTTTTTGGTCAACAACTAAAAACAGGCAGTCAGCATCCTCGACACTGAAAAAAGCGTCAAATATGCCATGGCACAGGCAGGTGTGACTGAAGAAATGATGAAGACCCGTTTGGAAGAAGAGAAGGTGTACCTGGATGGACTATTGGTGGAACCAGAAGAAGAAACTGATCAAATGGAATACTACCAGCAGCTGGTCAATCTCCAGGATAGAAGGTGTGCATTTGTACTGACCTGGCCTTCGAAATGAACTCACAGCTTTTGCTGCCACCTGTGCCACTGTTTTCTTCCATGCCACTCCAACGTTCGCTTCTGCTTTCCATCTATGCCACCGATGCCATCCATTCCTGTGGTTTTTCACTGCCAATGCCACTGCAATCTCACCCTGCCACCGGTGCCATCCCATGCTTCGCGTTTTCTCCCATCTACGCCACCGGTGCCATCCTTCCTGTGCCTTTTACCTCACCCTGCCACCAATGCCATCTCATGGCTTCTGCTTGGGATCTCCCCTCTATGCCACCAGTGCCATCACCTCTGTGCGTATTCACTGCCAAACTCACCTTGCCACCGATGCCACCTGTGCCACCTGTGCTTATCCCTCTAGAGAGAAGTTGAAAGACGTCATAGCAGAAGGGTCCACAGCAAATGGGACTGTTCGGAGACATGCGAGGGAAAATCTTGACAGGGCAGTGGAGACTGTGCAGGCAACGGAACGTCAATTGTCCATAGAGGTAAGGTGGACAACAGAGGATCCAGAGTGGATTCAGGCTGCAGAGCTGGTTGTCAAGAGACGTTATAGACGAGCGATTGATACCCTCGAGGGTCTAGTAGTTAAGCGAATTCTGGAGCTTACTAAGGTCAACCAGTCAGGTCTAGGTCAGTGTTTCTTTCAGTCTGCAGGAACAGTGGAATTAACATCTATTCTTAGCTTACAAACTCAGGGACCACATTGCAAAGGCTCTCAAAACTCGATCCAAAGCCATCCGGAACGCCCTGAATCGGTACAATGCAGCTGCTGAAGCGCTTGACCCTCCGGGGCGCCTTCTAACTTGGGCAGAGGTGGTCGACTATACCTTCCTGGCAGACTTCGACCTTCTCCGCAGTCCTGACACTACTTCCTCCATCTGTGCCTGGGCCACACCAGCGGCCCGTCAGCTCCTGGACTCATACCACAAACTCCAGTAGGCCAGGGAAGAAATTCCTAGGCTGAACATTGAGATCCGCTGATTCGTGACCTATATGAAGGATGAACGGGCCTTTCTTGTTGACCGGGAGTCCGAAATCAGAGCAGAGGATCCCATATTGGCATTCTTCGTCCGGAAGTATAGAAACCGTCGGGGTAGGTTTGATGATATCCACTCGAAACGGCTCCTAGCAATGAGCAAGAAGCTGGGCGCTGCTTTCACAGGGACCCTTCAACCCGGAATCCGGGTAATGCCACCAGTGCCACCGGTGCCAGGTCATGAAGAACAAGGGCCAGTGCCACCGACGTCACCTGAAACAACAGAGATGGACATTGATGAGCCCACAGGAGGAGAGGAGGATGAAGGATCCCAAGACGAATGGCTTCTGGATGATGGATCGAGTGACGAGGATGAGGGACCAGATGCTGAAGGAGAGGAACTGTCTGCAGTGTTGGAGGGAGTAGCTTCACTAGGAGTTGACAGATAGTCGGACCTGATAATATGGTGGCACCGACGGCATGAGAACTAGGAGCCACGTCATCTAGAAAATAAATGGATATTCTCCTCTGTGTTCTGCAAAGCTCAGATGCCATACACACCACTTATTGCTGAAGGGAAGTTGTCCAACTGATCTTGGGTTTGGATGGGGTGTGGCACTCGTGGCATTCTTTGATGCTCTTTTGGATCCTGTGAAGAAACTGTCCATGGCACTGATGGCATTATTTGAGTAATATTTTCCGCCAATCCTCGATCAAAATGGTTTGTGGCACTGAAGGCATGGTTTGTGTAATATTTTCCCCCAGATCCCGGATTGAAATGGTCCGTGGCACTGATGGCATTGTTTGGGTAATATTTTCCCGGATCCGGATCGAAATGGTCATGGCAATGTTCAGGTAATTTCCTCCCTATTCCGGATCGAAACAGTCAGTGACACTGATGGCATTTTTGTTGAGTAAATTTCCCCCTATCCCGGGGCAAAACCGTTCGTGGCACCGATGGCACCATTTTTTTACTGATCCTGGGTCAGAAAGTCTGGTGGCACCGATGGCACACTTTTGGTAATATTTTTTTACTGATCCTGGGTCAGAAAGTCTGGTGGCACCGATGGCACACTTTTAGCAACATTTTTTACTGATCCTGGGTCAGAAAGTCTGGTGGCACCCATGGCACTATTTGGATAACAAAATTTTACTGATCCTGGGTCAGAAAGTCTGGTGGCACTGATGGCACACTTTTGGCAACATTTTTTACTGATCCTGGATCAGAAAGTCTGGTGGCACCGATGGCACTATTTGGGTAACAAAATTTTACTGATCCTGGGTCAGAAGGTCCGGTGGCACCGATGGCACACTTTTGGCAACATTTTTTTACTGATCCTAGGTCAGTCAGTGGCCTCATGGCACCCATGGCACGATATCCAGCCCAATTGGCAGTTCTGTGGCACACATGGCGGTTCCATGGCATATGTGGCATTGTTTGTTCGAAAAAAGCGACCAAACAATAGGGGGTATTTACTGGGTGGCATGGTTGCTCTGCCACCGCTGGGTGCCGCAGCTGCCACCAAACCCGTACGGTGGCCGTGCCACCTCTCGATAACTATTGACGGGTCTTGGGGGGGTAGACCCGTCGATAGTTATCGAGGGGTGGCGGTATTATCAGGTGCCGAGAAGAGGCAATACATTAGGATGCGAAAGTTCCTTCCATATTAACACTTCTTGTGCCAGTTCCTAGTGATTACCCCTTAAAAATGGTTGCATACCCGGTTAGGATAAATCTTACTTTGTATATTTTATGCAACTGAAGTTCCGTGGTGAATATACGAAGAACCTTGATGCATACAATCTTCTTATTGAATTCCCCCTTATAGATATCCTATGATGTAGTTATAGGTCAGTTATGTTATGAGATATCAGGAACTAGCATACCGAAAAGCCCCCGCCTGAGACTGGATGAAGTGGCAGTTTGAGGCCAGACACATTGAAGGTAAATGGGAGAACGCCGTAGGTGCCAACCAGGTTACGCAACCGCCTCTTGCAAAGCTTACGAACACTGAGCTCGATGTCAGCACGGCATGCTTGCTGCATAAAATTTTAGAGATAAAATGAGGAATGAATGTAAGGCCCACAATATGAAGCATTTCTGCCAATGCACTTCTCCACTCTGATGACGTCTTGTCCACGACCAATTGGCACTCTTCATCGGAGTAAGATGCCACATCCTGCGCGGATTTGATACGGAGTACCGCCAAGTCTTGAACTAGTCGAATATGTGCCCAATCATTAGACAACCATTGCAGCGGGGTGGTTCCCTCGTGCTTCCAGCGTCATCTGTGTACAGCTCCCCCACCGTGTTTAGTATCCCGCGAAGAGGAGGCGGGACCTCGGTATCTAGTCGCAGAATGCCGCTGAAGAACTCGTCCAGCTGCAGTATTGCTTCCAACGGAAGACCCCGCACCGGACACGGGCAGCGCGCCATGTGCAATGAAGCCATTTCCTTAGCTATCGCGGCCCGGGCCTGAAGCTTCGCTACTTGGTAGGTGAGGCCATCGCGGGGCGCGTGGCGTGACTCGTACTTCTTTGTTTTTCTTTTTTGCAAGAGGTGAAGTGTGAGAAAAGAGGGCACACGTTCCTGTAACCCAAAGGTTCCAGGTCTCCAACAAATATTTTCGAAGTCTTGTCACCATATAGGAGTGTAGAATTTCCTCAAATGTAGCTTTCCCGATTTGCATTTTACCCCATCTTTACCTAGTGGTGGAGTGTCCTTTAGAATAGATCACCCTACTTTTTCTCTTGTAAATTGTGCTCCTGTTTGATCACCTGGTTTGCATAATCACCCCAAAATCACTCGGACAATCATTCTACTCCTGAATGTGAATTCTCAACTTATTGCCTTATTTGTGGGCACAATCTCACAAATAACCATTTCTGCTCAGACTGAAGAAATTGCCAGGAAGCAGCCCAAAGTATGAAGCTTGCTTTCATGCAAACTTGCTGCATTGGCACCATATGGAAAATGTGGACACCAAAAAAATTAATGCTGTCTTTGCGAGAGTCGAACACAGGACACATCAAAAAAAAATGATTACGGAAGAGCACAGCCTTCAAAATCTAATGGATCTTTCAAACCCTAATGAATTTAGCAGAAATCTGACCCTGGGAAGACACTGCCACTATTGAGGCTTCATTGAATCTAATGCACAGCCACTATTTAAGTTACAACGATAGAACGGGACCGTAAAAATTATGGTCGCAAAAATCTCGGATGATGAGAATCATGAACGATCACTTTCGTACTCGTAATAACATCCTTGAATATGCGACACTTGATGCCTACAGCGTCGGGATTCTGGGCCATTGGCGACCAAGATGGTAAAATCAACTGCTCGCTCTAAGTGGTGCTATTGTTGTTTGGATGTGAGGTGGTCAAAGTGAGGCTGTGCGCAAGCTGTGCGACATGATCAATGTAGCAGAAATAGGTGACATTTCCTTTTTGTCCCGGATACTACGCCCAATTCCAACCCAATTCACAAAAAAAACCAAGTGGAATGGATGATCCAGTGAATGGCCCACTGATATCTTGACAAGGTTCCGCTTTGCGGGGCCGCACACACTAGGCGATTACAGGCACTGTTTAAAGGTGAGGCCGCATTCGGCAATTCAATTCGTCGAACAAACACGGTCACATGGCCCGGCACGATTTTGGCGGTCATTGGACGATCACGTTTCTTCTTGACGCGTCGTGTTGGCTTGTTTGCATCAGTCGCGCCGATTAGTGATGCCCAAGGCGTGGTCTGACTGAACTCAAGCCCGCTCTCAACCCTAATCCAAGTCTCCTGTAAGCCGGGGCCTGTAGTATGTACATCTGTAACTGCCCAGTGGATCAGATTCAATCCAAACCTCGTTTCTCTTGGAAGTTTTTCGACTCAAGTGCCCTTGAAATGTGTTTCCAGTGGTTCTGAACCATTTGAGACGGTGTTTTCGAGGCACCGGATCCAATTCCGATCACGGATTCTCAATGTCTCACCTACAGGAGGCAGAAAATGTTTCTTGCCTGTGGAATCGTTTATAAGTCAGTGTCATGCAGTTCTGTAAGGCCTTCGTGAAATAATAGAACTCGTCCAAGTGTGTTACCACTGGAAGGATTACACGCACTCAGGCCTCAGGCCGGGCCAAGCCTTGGGTGCGCGCTCGGGCTCGGGCTTGAGGAATTCCAAGCCCAAGCCCGCTCAAGCCAGGCACTGAGCATTACTTCCTCCGACAAGCTTCTCACCTCAGGCTTTTCACTCAGATTTGTCTCCTCGGTAGAAGCACCTTATGGGGTGTCCGGAGCAATCCCGACAACCGACGACTTGCAATCGAAGCTCGACTTCTCTGAGTTCGCCAGATGCCGCCCAAGTACTAGACTCGTTCCCTGTGCCTTCTTTGAAAAATCGGAACTCGCCGGTGGCAGGGTGCAGCATACATCTTGGCTCTACCCAAACAGTAGTTAAGCACACTGAGTGCTAGGTACGTCCGATCCGCTCCCGGCGGCGGTAGGTTGCAGTTATATCCCCAGTTAAGGATGATTACACGACATCAATTCGCCACCATCGCAGGAACTTCTGTCTCATGACCAAATATTACGTTTAAATTGTCTTGCCAATTCTTGGCGACAACATGTATATATATATATCTTGGCGTGCACTTCTCCTGGTCTCTGTTCTGCCATGTTCGCCCGAACTCTAGGAACTCTAGCCTATCTTGTCCCATGCTTCTGCAAGGTCTATGAGAATGTGGGTCAGCTCCCTGGTCTTTCTTACGACTTCGTGATAGTAGGAGGTACGAAACTTCAGCTGTTCATTACAACGCTCCCTGACTTAATGCGCAAGGTGGAGGTACAGAAACTTCCCCGTTTCATTGTAACCTCCGCTGATTTGCGCAAGCTGCCGGGAATGTTGTGGCAAACCGTTTAACCCAAAACCCCAAATTTTCCGTCTTGGTATTGGAGGCGGGCTTGTCGTAAGTAATAGATATCCTTCCTTCACAGTGGTTGTCATTCTTTGTAGGAATGAGGGTGTTATCGACTCGATTGTCCCATTCTTCGACGGAGATCTCCTAGCTCAACCCATCTACGACTGGAGTACGTCATTTTGCTTTGTCCTTAACCCACTCAATATATATATGTAGACTACACCACGGCCCCTCAGCCTGGTTTGAATGGCCGGAATATAGCCATTCAGAGAGGTCGGTTTCACTCATGAGTATATATGCCCCGGAAGCCTGATTTTATTGCAAGCATTCATGTTAGGAGGATGCACCTCACACAGTAAGATGTTTTCTCATTATGAATTCATATCTTTTGTGAAGCAGCTATCAGACTTTATGATTTATACTCGTGGTTCAGCGGAAGACTATGATCGTTTCGCTGCAGTCACTGGCGATCCCGGATGGTCCTGGGATCGTTTGCTACCGTATTTCTTCAAAGTGCGACCTTCTTTTACTTTGACAGCTGAATTTCCGACGCTTCGCAGAACGAAAAATGGACCGAGCCAGCTGATCATCACGATACACGAGGCCAATTCAACCCCGCTGTGCACAGCACCAAGGGAATTAACTCTGTCAGCTTAGCAGGCTTTCCATGGCCGATCTTTTCACAACATGTAATTGAAGCCACTAGAGAGTTTCCGCAAGAGTGGCCGTTCAATTTGGATACAAATTCAGGAAAACCACTGGGTCTCGGTACGTGCGATGGAAAGTTCAACTCAGGTCGTCTCTAACTAGCCAGGAAGGCTGGCTACAATCTACCATCGGAGGCGGAAAGCGAAGCAGCTCCGCAACATCATATTTAGGGCCGCAATTCATACGCCGAAAAAATCTCCATGTCTTGCTGCATGCACAAGCGACCAAACTGGTGAACCCCAGCCACGTTGGCGGTAGAGTGGCTTTTGGAGGCGTGCAATTCTCCCAAGGTAGCTCATCACACTGATTTGGACAGGGGAAGCTGACTGTTCTTTAGGCGGGGTTCTGTTTACAGCGAGAGCAGCAAAGGAGATCGTTTTGAGCGCAGGCGCCGTCGGCACCCCAAATATTCTGCTGCACTCCGGAATAGGCGATCGGACAACCTTGACTAGTCTTGGGATTAAGTCTTTAATTCACCTTCCAAGTGTTGGGCGCAACGCCAGTGATCAACCCATGTTCAACTCTGCCCAGTGGTTGGTGAGCTCGACTCAAACATTGGATTCCATATATCAGAACACTACACTCTTCAATGAGGCATATGGGGAATGGAATCGTACGCATACTGGTCTGTTTGCGACCCAAGGTGGTCCCACTCATCTTGCATGGCTGCGCCTGGACCCCGAATCATTAGCGTCGAATAATTTCACTGATCCCTCTGCGGGCCCCAATTCTCCTCACTTCCAAGTAGTTTTTATTGTGAGTCACTTCCAAGGATGGCTCGTCAAATCATTGATCATGGACGAAACATCTAGCCGCTTGGCTTCCAGGCCACTGGGAATGGTATTACCGCTGGAATAATTGTTGTCAATCCCGTCAGCCGTAAGGACACGCTCGAAATACATCAGGATATTTACTTCAATGTTCCCAGGCGGTTCGGTCACAATCAACAGCAGCAACCCGTTAGATTCTCCCATAGTCGACTTTGGCTTCCTCCAAAGTGAAATCGATCTCTTCGTTATACGCCAAGCGGTATCGAAGCTGCTCCGATTTTTCAAGGCTCCAACGTGGAAAAGCTATCTCATCGCTCCAGTTTTAGACCTAGAAAATCTGTCCGACGATGCCCTCGACGAGCTCATTCGAAATAGCACCGGATCAGTTTCTCATTTCGTTGGTACTGCGGCGATGTCGGCAAGAAATGCACCGTACGGGGTGGTGGATCCTGATCTGCTCGTCAAAGGAGCAAAAGGACTCCGGATCATTGACGCCTCGGTATTCGTGAGCGAAATTTATTCTGCGCTGGATAGGAATAGCGACTAACACAACGTAGCCATTCGTCCCGTCCGCGAATACTCAAGCTGGTACTTATGTTATTGCAGAAAGAGGAGCGGATCTGGTTAAAGCGTCATGGCAGTGAATTAAAGTTGTGGATAGCGAAATATTGAAGCAAAACAGGTTTGTAGCCTGTGCCAACCACTGACCGAGCCGGCATGAAAACCACTGACCGAGCCTACCCCCAAAAGTGCTGAACGAGCTGGGGTTTCAACTGCTGATGAAGCCTGAACCAATTACTGACCGAGATGGAACCCAACCACTGACCGAGCCAGACCTGACTGCTGTCCGACCCAGGCCCAGACCAAGCCAGAGGCATGTGCAGTGGTGAGCCGTAACACCAAGACAGGAATTGAGACATACTATTAATTTCAAATGGCTGAGCACCGAGGCCGAGGAGGAGAAGGTAGTTGTAACTTCAAACTTGTAACTTGCAATGGATTAATTTATTTGCATGGGGTGATGGGAGTATATACAAGAATAGTGGGAGTGGGAGTCACTGAGTCGCACTGATGTGTTTGAGTCGCACTTTTTTCCATCAAAAGTGCGACTCGGTTTCCCGAGTGCGACTGGTTAGCCGACGGGTTTGATGGGAACAAGATCGGTGCGCGCTGTGCCGACGTTTCGGGAAACTCAATTCAATGTGTGCAGCACAGGATCACAATGTTGAGTTGAATATTTATAATGAGTAATATCCTAGTATCAATGTTGGGTTTCTTCTCCTTGAGGCTTGATTGACCTTTTTTTGCTCTTAAGCAGTGCCCTCATGGTCCACTACGGACTGCGCCACCAAAATTTGTCTGTTTCTGAGCTGCTCAACTGGGCTTCTCTTAGGTTGCGAGCCAGCTGTGATCACCACACCCACGCCAGCGCTACACCTCTCAATTTTCAAAAGAGCCAGCCCTACATTAACTATCTTTCCTTTCCCCCATCATCGCCTCCGCAACCATCTCGTCGCAACGGGCAGCTCAGGTTCAACTGTACATGCTCTAAGCTTAAGGCTTCGACTTTTCCTTTGCGGGCTGTGCTCTAACGTGTTTTACATTTTAGACCAACTCCCTTCCCGCTATTTGTGCGCTCAAAGCCCGTTCAAGTGAGTAGTATACATATCAAAGCCTTTACTTCCTTTCCTCCATCACTGTCTCGCTCCTCCCCGCGATCACTGGATACGATCTCCTCTCAAAATTGATTGATGGTCAAAACCGACCAAAGTGCGTCTTCTGAAAGAGCCCACCAATTTAGATTGTTCTCCTCCTTCCACTGATACGCACGTCTCATCAAGTCTTCCCCAAATTGCCTTCAAGATCGTGTTTGCCCACGTAACTTCAAGAAGCAACACCGAACAATCTGAGCTTAAGGTTGCTGCGTGCCCATTTACATTGCTGCTTCAGTATTTCAACGTACATTGGAATGCCTCCCATTCTTTCAAATTCTGACTTTTTCTGTCGCAGTGGGCTTCAGTAAATTACGTTGGATCTCTCCCCATGCGCGCGATGGTTCAGACTTGACCAATGACAAATTTCAAATTCGTCCTCTGCGAAGCCCAAGCGATGTTGACGCACGACCTTGGTTGTTTTGCAATTCGCTCTGGTATGTGCGTCTCAGGACAGGTGCGGACGTCATCTCCCTCCGCATCAGCATCTCGCTGAGGCCCTCCACCAGCCTCGCAGATCCTTGACTCAGATCTCATCCGTGCAACTCCACTGTTGTCCGTAGAACATGTTTTGTGGTATGAATCCCTTTTATCTTTCATACCGGGCGCTGAGACTTTGGATTTGGATAATTTGATTAGAGGGTTTGTTAGTACATAACCTGATGCACGTGGCGGTGGTACGTCCGCCTTCTCGTTTTGCATTCGTTTGAAAATTCAATGCTGACAGAATTTCCAAACAGGGTTGCTCCCGCTGAAGTTCAATTCGAGTTTGTTCTTCACAACACCCCCCCCCCTTCCTTCCTGTCGGGTATGAACGTCCACGTGGATAGCTGCGCCATATCAGTTTGCAGTTCAACAAGGTTCAACCGCCGCGAAGCTGTGGTTAAAAGGTAAGAATTTGAACACACGTGTTTGCTGATGGTTTGCATCTTCATTTTCCTTCTCGGCCGGACTCTCGCTCGCCGGAGCGAAGGGAAGGTACAACATGTTCCTCTATTAATGAAATGTAAAAGGGTCCATTAAGAAGGCGTGCTGAGCAGCGGTGTCGCTGAATTGGGATGAAAAGCGCCGAGATACGGAGATCATCAGTGATGAGCGGGGATTGATTAGGCATCAGTGCATCAGTCGCACTTCGAATGCAGGCGGCATCAGTCGCACTGTAGCGGTTGAGTCCCATTTGTTAGCGTTTGGTGGTATTCGGGTACGCGCTGTGAGGCGCGGGGATATGCGCGGATCACGGCGCTGGACATTCGGGGGTATCGGAGATGTCAGTGGGGCGGTATATAGCCAGCTGGCATGGGGTGACGTGGATTCTTCACTCGTTTGACGCTCTATCGTGTACTGGGATTGTACTAGACGACAAACGACATTCTTTTGGGTTCGGGAACGTCTCGCAGCAGCTGGGGATCAGACAGCTATCTTTAACACCATTAATGGGACTGAGTCACACTTTCTAAGTGATGGAGTGGGACTGGACGAGTCCCACTCCCACTAAAATCGTTGTTACTCGGGTGATGGGCTTTCACAATCGAGTTCATATTGACAGCCTACCGTGTAGACCGAGAGGAACAGTCGGAGCACGTTGAGTTGCCAATCGATGGCGCCAGGTGAAAGCCGAGTGGAAGCGCGAATGAATCTGATGATGTCGTTCAAACTGGCACTACAATTGGGAGAGAGGAAGCTGACTCAATATTTCCTTCTCAACTCTATTACGAGTACTTATGTAATCGTTTTTAATATTTCTGCAGGGGTACTTTTGAGGACCTCGCCACTACCTGTAGCATTTATCTGAAGTACAGAAAATAGTGGCTGTGCCTATTTTCATCAGCTTTTTGTGACCCGAAACTTTATTTCATTACCCGGCACATCTTGGCTTATGGTTTAAGTCTGTGGTGAAAAGCAAAAAACCAAGTTAATCAAGTTGAGAAAAAGAGAAAAAAAGAAGGAAAGAGAGAGGGATCTCGCCCTACCTATCCTAGCTCGAACCCGATGGTTTTTGTGGTTCAAGGACCCTCAAAAGTGGAGGAACAACGCGGAGTGGCAGAATATCAAGATGATACGGAAGCGCCGGCACGGCAATTCAAGGCCTATTCCTTTCGGGAATAGAGCCCCGTTTGGGTTAAACCACGGCCAATGAGAATCGAGAGTGCAAATCATTCACACGACGCGACACCGGGTCGTCGCGTCGCGCCGTCGACACTGATTTCTCTCAGATCTTTCTCGGATTTCGTCCAGAAAACCTGATCTCTAGTTCTTGTCACGGCGCACAGATATCAACTTCAACAAGGTCGTCCTCCACCGTCTCTTTCTCCAAGAACCTGGTCTTCCGCGGCGCTGTTCTCTCAAAGACTCGCAAGCTGATACTGGTAAAATCCGAGTTTTTTCGCATCTGAATTTCTCTTGGCAAGATCTAGTTCAAAGGGAGGGAAGGAAGGAAAGAAAAAGAGAGGTCTTCAGCCCGTCGCAAAAACCGTCTTGAGCGCGGTAGAATCACTAACAATTTCTGCGATGTACGTACAACGCGATTTTCTCCTGCTCGTTGTTGCTTTAAGTTTATTGACCCACTTCCACTTCTGCTTTCTCTACACATGTTCCCCTTCCCCCCTCTGATTGTTGTGCGCGTTCTTCGGCTACTCATCATCCTTCTCACTGTTTTTACCTCTAGACGCCACTCGGACACCAACCCCGCCAGAGGGTACACAGCCTGCAGCGAGTACGGCTCCCCTTGACCCAGTCGTCGTGATTTGCTCTGACGCAGCGTCCAAATATGGATATTGGTTCCCTCAGCTGCCGCGAGCACCACCACACTGGGCGGTACTCGTTATACGAGTGCTACAGCCACGGCTTGAAATTGAACGCCGGAGACGGTGGTTGGCAACGTCGTGCTTCACTGAGGCAACTTGTTGCCAGACCACGACATCGTTGCAGAGTGGGACCATATTGTTGTCCATTAATGTTTCCATTTGGATGGTCCAGTCGCCGGAAGACGATTCGGTGGACATCGAGGAGTAGCTGAGGCTCGGCGGCGGGGTGATGCTGAGGCTCGAGTAAGACTCAGTCTCAAAGTGGTGCGCACTCATGCCGGGCTTTTCACGCTCTTCGTATGCGCTCTTATCCTCTCCTACATTATTTACATTGTATTTATGTAGTTCCATTATTGAGAATATATCTGGTTCTACACTACCTGTGCACACGTCTACCATTGGCGGCATCCCCAACGCACTTGCAATGGATGCGCCCACCTTTTCCTTGGCAATAATCCATCTTCGGACAATCAGCAATTACGCAGCGCACACATCTACGATCGTTCCGAGGTGGTTTGGATGACCCTGTGTCGTTCTTGGAAGGGTGTTCAGCAGTTAAAGAGGGATTCAGCCCCCCGTCAAATATTAATATGGTCTGCAGATGAGGCAGCGCTGGAGGGAAGGGACCAATTGGGGAGAAGGAGGCTTCGAGGGCGGATTGTTCTTGGTCGCAGTCGGAGTGCCGAAGTGTGCGTCGGAACACTGGAATTGTCTGCCTCGCTGTCGCTCTCTCTATCTCCATCTGCATCTCCCAAACTCTTGTCGAAAATGGTATTGTCAATGCCATTGCAGGATTATTACCTGCCAGAATAGCTATTCCACTGTTCAGTTGCGCAACTTGCGGCAAAAGGCTGGAGCATGAAAATAGATAAGATAGGGATTCTCTAGCGAACCTGGGTCAACAACTCGTAGTTGCTACGAAACTCGGGAAGCAAAAAAAACCTGTCAGTATTGTCGGGATCTAGTTCCCAGCGCGCCTCGCGGCTGCCAACGATGAACTTGCATCGGAGGAATCCGGGATTGCTGATTGACTGCGGTTGAATGTGTATCTGCCTGGATTCGTTTCATTCCGTGGTCGACCAGCGTGCTAACACGAACACCGACGTGTCTTGGATTTTTGTTGGATTTCTCTCTATCTTCCATTAAGCATAGCCGACGTGTCTGAAGACGCGGAAAACGGTGTGTTGAGGACGTATCAAGCAGATGGCGCGTCACCTCAACAGCAACAAAGAGCAAAGAGCAATAACATAGTGATAGGGGTATGCGAAATACCAAAAGGAATTGATTTCGTGGGCGTAATTACGGAGTGGCTATTTGTTGACCCCATTAGGGTTAAGCCAGGTTAAGCCACCACGGCCTTCGGCCTTAAGCCCACATCTTTGAGCCTAAAACATCAATAAATGCAACTGATGTTTTTAGTGGCTGTACAACTCTCGGTTATGTAATGGAATCCGATTTCCTCCTCCTCGATGTACGTTCTTTTCATTGGTCCCTAAAGTGAGTTTATTTCGATGAAAACCAATATAGGTGCCTGGTTTATGGCCTTGCATGGCCTGATTGTGCACGCAGTACAAATGAGCAATTTGTACGGCCTGCACCCCCGTGCCGTCTCAACGGCTTGACGGCACCTGTCAAACAGGTGCCGTGCCCGTTCCGTCGGATCTTTTAACCGCCCTTGAACGGGACGGGTCAGTTGTGTGATCGGCCGTCGAAGAATGGCCATCACGGCCGTCTGCCGGGTTGGCAAATTGTCCCAGCATCATGCTCTGCGGCACCATAGATAAACTCGACAGTTCGGCTTTAATGCCGTGGGAGACACAGCCATTCTGTCCGGCTTCTTTGTCTATCAACTGCTTATTTTTGCGAAGGTTTTGGACATCTACACCACCATTGAGAAATCGCCATTATCTCTGTGGGGCGTTACTTGCAGGTCGCAGCGTAATAAGAAATTGTAAATTGTCGGGGACATGAATCACTCTTGAGTGCTAGAGGATAACCAGGACGAAGAAATTAGGGCTGACCAAAACTGTTTATTATTGCCTCGCTGGACAGCACGGACTCTCGCCGTGAGATCCTCGCGAAACGGTCTGCCGAGGACAACTCACTTGCATTTTGTCTTGGATGTGCTCCAAACGCATCTTTGTAGCCTACCGCGACGATTTCTGTGCACTAAGCCAGAGAGAAAAACAATACGTGCTCGTCCTGCCGCGTATAGCGTCGGCCTTACCCACCAAGTACCATGTACCTCCCCGAGGACCCCCAAATTAATCTCGTCTCGAAATCATCAGCCCGAATTGACGCGCCCAGTTCGGAGCAGCACGTGGCCGGGTTTTTGATGTGACGAGGATGTGACCCCAGCTGCTTCCAAAACCTTTCATCATCTCAATTTACGACGGCTCGAGAAACTGGACGAACTACAGGAATCGTATTTGAACATCATCGGGCCAATGTAGCCATTCTTTTCTGGTTCTACGTTTAAACCACGACAGCGACGCTCTGCCACCACGGAGGTTGACGCCGACGCTAGTGAATCTCAGGGCCCGGCCTGGCCTGGAGGCCCCGGCTTGGGCCCGGCCTGAGCGGGCCTGGGCTTGAGATTTTCCAGGCCCAAGCCCAAGCCCGCAAGCAGGGCTTCAAGCCCAAGGCCCCGGCTCAGGCCCGGGCCTGAGCCAAGAGTGGACAAGTCGTCCTTATGGAAGGTTAGAAGGTATAAAAATGGTATGAAAGTGCTCCAATGTGTGTGGGAATACGCACCGTCATTGTTTGCTCAACTTTCGACCCAATTTCAACCATTACTGCAAATGATTTCCGTTTTCGGCTGTTTACGGCAGCCGCTTTTCAACCCTAAATGAGCTTGGTTCATAATTCTTTTCGGTCTCTGAGCTATTAGGAGGAGAAAACTGACCTTATACACCAGCACTCCTGCTAAGAACCACAACAAATACATTATTGAGATGGTATGAAAGCCCGGGCTTGAGGCCCGGGCCTGAGGCTTGAACTTCCTCAGGCCCAAGCCCTGGGCCCGCTCAGGCCCTGCGCTGGGCCTGGCCTGGCCTGTTAAGCCCAGGGCCTGGCCTCGCGGGCCTAGGGCTTGAGGCCGGGCCCTGAGATTCACTAGCCGACGCGTCTGGAGCTCTGAGTCACCCGCATGGAATGAAGCTTTCTACTCGCATTTGGGTATCGTTATCGTCAACCGCTTCAAGAGGCGCTGCGATTTTTCCACGTCAAGGCCGCCCGCATTTCATCCCACATATTCGTTTCATGATATGCGTGCCAGTCCCCATCACCTGCATTTGGCGTGTACGCTCTCCACGGCCTCGCGTCTATCTCGACGTCGTTAAACGGCTCTATGCCTTCCATGGGGGCCTCTCCCTCTTCCAAGGCGAGCGCGGGATCTAAAATGTGCCCTGCTCTGCACAATTTCTGTCTCCGGCGGTATTTCCACCTCATCATATCTCGAGAGCTCTCAGCATTATTGCCACATCTCCAGGGCTCATGCATTTGTGCTGCGCCTTTGCCTGGTCTGGCCTTGTACCACCGCATCCACGTCCACGTCCGCGCCGTCGCCCTCCTGTTCTACAATTTCTGCTCTATCCATCTGCACGCTAAGCGCTGTCCCTCCCTCCCGAAAATGTGCATCCAGTCTCTCTGTCTCTGTCCCCCGCCATCCACATCGCGCTCGAAACGCGAGATCGACACCCCCCACTACGCCGTCTCCGCTTGGAGAATGGGGCGCACGCTGCGGGTTTCGTCTTGCCCGTGGACGCGGGTCATGGGTCAGCCTTCTTTTCTTCCATTAATAAATTCGATAGTCAATCCTCGAAGGTGAAAATCGACCCCATAGAAGAGGATGCGGGGCCGCAGAGTGGCCGAGCAGCCGCTTGTTATCGCAAAAGGAAAGGACAAGCCTAAGAATACTATTGATATCCGATCTGCCACGCGGCCCGCGCCATTGCGTGCGACGGTTGACTCGTTGTGCTCACGAGATGTGTATTTGTTTGGAATTCCATTTTTCCTCATGCGCTTGTCAACCCGCAAACGCCCGAATTCCACGCCGCCGGCACCAATAGAAAATCCACGCTACTATCTCGTGGTATTCGGTGATTCTGACCTTGTCCTCCGCTTCTTGGTCCCACATGAATACAGTTTCCTGGATCCATTGTTATGAACCGATGGTCCCATGCCCACGGAATAGTTACAAGGCCGTGCAGGCGCTAATCTTCGAGTTGTATTTTAAAGATCCTGTTATTTTTGAGAAGATTTCAATACCTGTTGTGTACAGAGGTTGTCAGCTAGATGGCCTTGACGCAGCTTGGGCAGGCTCAGCTTCAGAGTGCAGGTCTCGATAGGTTTCTATCGACAGCAGAGGGGGATCATCGTGTTTTCCTACTGGCCGCGGTGATCGCCAACGTATTCGGACAATGGGAATATCTATCCGTCTAAGGCGAAAACGCGGATGGCCGAGGACAGCGGACGAATAGCTGGCGAAATGACGTAAATAAAAAGCCGCGTGTCTAACGAACACTGATCTGTCTTATTTTTATCTCCTCCTCTCACAGCTATATAGTCTGGCTTGTCATCCGCACGGGTTCCACCAGAACTCATCTCATATGGAGGCAAATTCATCTGGCATGTTTTAACTCCTCTGTTGTCCAAAGCTGACACCATTTCTCAGTTCTACCGGAACAGCGTACGTTGCTTCGTGGATGTCCGCCTTCTAACTAATCTTGAGATCGTCACAGCTTACGGTGGGACCGGCGGCGATGGTGCGGGCCTGGTTGTAGAAGCACCAGCCGTACATATCGACGACACTGCGAAAGCCCGGCTTCAGTGGATAGACACAACTACATTTTGCCAAGAATACGGTCTGGGCGATGAAATTCGCCAACTGCTCATCGATAAAAATTATCATAAAATCAATGCCCTTTTCGAGGAAGATGAAACCCAGCTGAAGAACCTACCCCTCCAAGTTGGACACATCGCCGAACTCAAGTGGGCTATGAAAAAGATGTTGTTGTTGGAGTACCCAGACATCGAACTGACATCTACGAAAAGCGGGTACGCACCTGAGCTCTCTGGTATGGAACCTACTATTGTGAAAATTCTATCTCAAACTTTCACAGGAGGGACAGGAGGTGCTGGCGGAGACGCTCTTGAGAGAGGTGGTCATGGTGGGACTGGCAAATCACCTCAGATTGGGATCGAAGATGTCCATCGCTTTAGTGTCATCAGGGGTGAGCCTTTTTGTCGTGACACTCGCCCACTGTCTAATACTTCCTGGAGGTGGCAAGGGTGGTGCAGGTGGTTCAGCCGGTAAAAAGCCGAACGTGGTTGCAACAGGAGTTAACACGGATCCCACTCCCCAATGTATTCTCAATATTGATGGTATGATTGGAATGTCTGAACCGCCAGAAGTGGTTGCAGCAGGAGTGAACACGGGTCCCGCTCCCCAACGTAATCTCCTAGGTATGTGCAGCTTCATTCGGGGATGGATCCTTCACATTGAAATTTTGCAGGTGGACAAGGAGGAGTCGGTGGACAGGGTGTTGTGCTAGGTGGCCCTGGTGGCGTTGGTGCAGCGACGAAAATCCCTGTATTATATGTTGCTCTCTTCGGTAAAATTGCTGGTACGGTGGTCACCATTCACACTTGGTCGTTGATACGGTCTCACTATTTTTTTCAAGGCGGCATCGGCGGTGCAGGCGGCTACGCAGAAAAGCAAGGCGGACATGGCGGAGTCGGTGAAGCCAACATATTTCCGAGCCTCGTTTTCTTCATCAACGAGAAGACTCGACACCAAATGCTCCCACAGACGCCTTTGCCTTTGGGAGAGTTAGAAATCGATAAGGAGCTCCGTGAACAACTCGAGAAACATGGATTCCGGACGGCCGGGGGCCTCTTTGAGGCATACGAACAGGATCTACCGCCGCCGGACTTCAAGCGAGAAGATATTACTTCGCTGAAGGCAGTCTTGAGGAAAGTTGCCGCTTCGTACACAGTCTGAAGTCGTAGGCGGTGATATTTCTACTGTATCTAATTTCTGTATTTCAAATCCAAGCATCTATTCCGTGTTTCGAGATCGAGAACACAAAAGCAAGTGTCTACTATTTCGCAGTGCATATTATCGTTACGGCATGTTAGATTTGCATTTTGGCCTTCAGTTTCAAATAACGCTGGCTGGTGTTACAAACCGACTTTATATGCTGTGGTTGCGTGGTACTCCTCTCTTGGCTCGCCAGTACCAATGACGAAACACTCCTCTTGAATCCACTGGTGCGTCTTGCGATCCACTTTGTTTGTCTTATATATGTATTGATCTCACCGCGTCTGCGCCATCATCCTGCGAGTATATACGAGACGTATGGGAGTGGGACTCGGCTATATACACCATCATTTATGGGAGTGACGCTTAGGGCCATTCCGAGTGGGACTCACACTGCATCAAGAATGGGACTCGCTTAACACTGTCGCTTCCGAAGATGCCGTTCATGGCGGCGATCAAGGCAACAAGACGAACCTTCGCTTCGCTCCGGCATGCGAGACAAACTTCGGAAATCAGAAATATATGTATTGAAAGCAGTGTATTTCGTGTATGGGACATCGCCGAGGAATTCCAGAACAGCAGGAGGTGGATTAGCCGATCTTTCTATCCAATGACATCCATTGAGGCGATCCCGGCATGAAAGTTTCTGAAGGAAAGATCTTTTCGTCGTAAGAAAGAGCATTAGAGACCGACGGATTTCATGAATGCGACTCATCATTCCAGAATTTTGTCCTCCAAAAGCAACAACGGTCGGCCCTGCATGGTGGACGTAAATTTTGCTCAAGGCATTGTCTTTCGACGGCATCGGGACCCCGGACTGGTATTGGTTAATATATTGCGCACAGTCGACGGCCAAAGACTAAATTCAAAGACGCAACGCAGGCAACAGTAGTTGATCCAGTGGTGCCCTGGGAACAGGCTGCGCAACGAAAGAGAAAGGCCCGAATTTGAAGCCACACTTGCAAGGTAGATTGGTTCATGAAGAGAATTGCGGTGACACCCAACCTAGGCAAGGCAAGGCCATTGAGTCAAGCCGGAGTGAGGGGTTTGAAACCAGAGAGTTAACCAGGCCACAGAATGGACCGAAAGCCAAAAGGGAAAGCGGGGAGATGAAAGGATAATACAAAACCCCATCCCTTTATACGCGCAAAGCCCAGGCGTGGCCGCAGTACGGCAAAGATCTGCGGTTCTGCGGCGTAGTGGGAATCTGAATTTAAATAAGGTAACTTATGTGCACTGGTAATTCATGTGACTTGGTTCTGCAGCTCAAACGTCCTAATCCATCCAGTTGTGGTCAGTTCGCAGTCATTCCAGAGGTCCGCAGAATCGGAAAATGTGGCATAAGTGCACAGTGGCGATGTTTGCGCAGGCCGGAGTGACACAAAATGGACGCCGCAAAAACCCCGTGCCAATGCAGATGGGGAGATGCACTGTTATTTGAGCAGAGGAGGAGCCAATGGAGGTAACTACATGGGGTAAGAGCACAGCCGAGGAGGCATTTCGTTAAAGAACGGTTAATCAAAGGTAACGACATGCATAGCCACCAAATACGGATCGTAAAGCTGGCTCCCCATAATTATGCAGCCTCCCCCACAAACTCGGGCTACAAATGGATGACTGGAACCTGTTATTGAACATATATTTACCACTTCTATGGAGCTAAATCTGACAAAAATTGCCATCACAATGTTCTCCTTAAGTTTTCAGCCAAAATATTTCCCGTAGGTTCAGTACTGCCAGGATTCTCCAGATTTGTGCTCCAGGCTGGTCTTCTCTAATATGATAACTCACTAGAGCATACTCATTATATATTAGAACACTATATATAGTGTAATCAACAGGTATACAGTGAATGCATTTCTGCCACAAATATGGATTTGGAGTTCAAGAATACCTGAATTTATACATCTTGCTACAGTTCAGCCCTCGTTTTGGGGGTTTTTATGCGAGAACGAGTGGCCCGACCTCCCGGAATAATATGGCGCTCATCCACCTCAGGTTCTTTCGCCTTCTGCTTCCTGCTCGCCTTTCCCTCCATCGTGTTCAACTCGAGTGAGGCCGGTGCGGGAGGTAGCAGAGGCAGGTCGTATGTCGTACCCAAGGTGTTGAATGCTTCCCCATCTGAATCCGAGGCACCAAATCCATAGGTGGTTCTGCAACTATTGGCCAAAAAGTCGGTCAAAGAATCAACCGGAGTGGAGTCGAAATTGGGGGCGCCATCTATCGGGTAGTCCATTGAGTTAGTCGTCCCCAGCATTCCCACATCAATGCTGCCATTATCGGTGAAAAAATCCAACGTGGAATCTACGAATATGTTATTCTTCTTAAGTGAAGTGTGGTTGAGGAAATCACATACACTGAAATGTCAACTCCGGGTTGAAATGGGCATCGGGCTCGGACATGGAACGATCTATGAAGAGCAGCTCTGTGAGCTGTATAGTAGAAAGCATGGAAGAGGGCACACCATTATTTCGGGGCGGTGCACGAGTGAATTCTGCAATGGATTCAGGCCCATCAAATAAAGAACCGAGTGCGGCCACCCACCCATGGCGGTCATCCTATGTAGTCTGTAATAAATTCGTTGAAATCAATTGCAAGGAGGGGAGAGAGAGAGAGAGAGAGAGAGAGAAAGGAAAGTACTCACCTCTGCCCGAATAAATGCATCCAAGGACAAAATTCGGCCATCTGGCAGTGTGAGTTTTTCCATGCATTGAGAGACATCAACACGAATTGCAATTGGGGTGCACGGAACAGTCCAGGTAGACTCGACAGTGGAAGTATCTATTATTTCGTCCACCTTTTGCTGACGAGTGATGGAAATTGTTCCGATGTTGGCTTTACCCTTTCCTCTGCCTCTGCTCTTCATACTTTCCTTTGGGTGCAAACCATCCAATGCCTTGGTCTCGCGGATATGAGCTGGGACAAAAGGCAGTATATCGGAGTCAGGAAACCCGGGATCTAACTTGGGTACATCCGTGAAGCTGTGAATGGACATGGCGCTTGACGGATGAGACATCGCGTCCGAAGAGGCGAAAGAAGCCGGTGAGCTTGCCCGGGAGGATGGCAGAAAGGAGACACGGCTACTGGCTCGAGATCTAGCCCTTGAGGATGGGGCTCGCGAGGGCGCACAGGAACTGAATGGTGTGGAATCTCGACGCCGCCCACGGTAATCCTCGAAGGGGCCATGCATTATTGACATATAGGCCTCGAATGACTGAGGATTGATCCATGCCTCTGGAGTTTCGAGGCTGAAATACGGGTGCACCACATAATCTTCACCCAGAATCTTGTTCGTAGTTAGAATTATCATCTTGAGAGCCTTGAAAAAAAAACAATGCATAGCCTCGGTATGCCTTCAACTGAGTGACTGATGCATTTTCGTGTGTCCATAGAGAAGTAGTGATCACAGAGTCGTCGTATGTCAGATATAGCTGGAACCCATGCGAAGTGACCTAGCGGGGCGCATTTTCGACCGAGAAAAACGGGTTGTGTCCGGGATCCGCAATGGCATCCGGAAAGACCTACAACGTGAAATAACTCATTGACCCTGATAACATCCTGCGCACGCCAACGTAAAAACTTCCTATACGCCTTGATTTCACCCGGGGAGAGGTCGGCAGCTTCCTCAAACATAGTAGCAGTGACACGCCTTCCGACCGTCTAAGCGCAAGCAAAACCTAAAATAGGTGAGTAGCACAAAGAGAGTGGAGGAGATAAATGTGCGAGTGTAACAAACGAGCTGGTAGCGTGACTGGTAACCGAGCGGCCAACAGCAAAGTGGAGATGACGAGTGCAGAGTATAGGCATAGACTGAGGGCGAAGACGGAAGCGGATACGAGAGCGAGAGCAAAATGAGAACTTGAACTTAGGTGCAGGACGTTGGGGGAAAAACCAAGTTCAGTTTATTGTAATTAGTTCGAGGATAAATACAGTGAGTACGAATGGAGTAAGAATGAAAGTAAATGGTACCAGGTACCGTTCAAGGGCAGTGGCGGACATCAGGTACATGAAAAATGCTTATGGAAGTACAAGATAGGTCAAGACTAGGGGCTGTAATTAAGGCAGGGGCTGTAAGGGACTGAGGGACTAGGTCGGGTAGAATGAGTAATGAAAGGGCAGAAAATGTAGACAAGGCAGTGTGAGCTATTGACACCTGGAATGGGAGCGGGGCGCGATGTATCGGAAGATGTTGAACCGTGAGAATCTTGGCACGGAATACTGTACTATTTCGATCAATTCGGCGGTCACGCATCACGCACCACCTGTGCCGCGATGAATTCTGGTCTCGGTCACGCATCACCCCGCCCAGTGCCGAATGTAAAATGCGTGACATAGAGGCTAGATCTCCTTTGAAGGTGCAAAAAAGGTGGAATTTTCCAAAAAAAAATCGCCTTGGATGCCGAATTTTTGGAGGTGTCACGCGAAAATTTGCCAGTTGCTGAAGTGCCGAAATGGTATTTTGGGTCATGGGTCACAACCCGTGCCGAATTGATCAAAATAGTACAGTAACCCGAGATACGAGTTCAGCGCGCAGGCGCGCACGACAGCGGAGGGAAAGATAAGAGAAGGTGCCGCAGTGATGGAGTATCATGTGCTGATGGAGAGCCTGATTGTTCACATCCTCAGTCCCACTATTGATGGAAGCCGAGTCCCATTAATGATGGGTTAGCCGAAGTTAGCCGAGCTGAGTCCCATTAATGATGGCATTAGCCGAGTCCCACTCCCATAACTCTCATCATTCCTCTCATCCTGCTGTTCTCGAAATTCTACTGTATCTATCTCCGCGCTGCATGCTGTCCCTTCCTCCGGACAATCCCTATCCTCTTGAATCCACGTCTCCGTGTCCCGTCCCCCGCCATCTACATCGCACTCGCGATGCGCGAGGCGTGACTCGTGTCTGCCGCAGCTGCCACTCCACCCCACGGCGCCGGCTTGATCCTGCCCTTCACATCGCGCTCGAAACACGAAATCGTGTCTTCCGCAGCTGCCGCTCACACCGCCCGGCGCATCTGGGCGCACGCCGCGCGGATACCGGCTCCCGTATCCGAGACGCGGGTCGCAAGGCCAGGCAAGAGCAGGACCGACGTATATGATGTGGAGGAGGAAAGACCAGCAAGTGCGCAAGGAGCACGCATGCCGTGTAGGCGCCTCGTCTGTCGGGGTCCGGGGAAAGCCTAGATTTTCGTTTCGTCTCGCGAGAAGGAGGGGGCATATGATGTGTTTCGCTGTTGCGCGGTCAGCGGCGGCGTGCGGATCTCTTCAGCGCAGCGCACGTAACCGGTCTCGCCTTCCGAGCCCAGCACGCGATCTAACCACAATGTGCCCTGTGTTCTGCTCAATGTCTGTCTCTTTCTTCTCGGGCCGGTTTTGGCGCCCCACGTCGGCTTTCCACCCCCTCACATCTCCACGGCTCATGCACCTGTGCTGCGCCTTCACCAAGGGTTTCGTCTTGTTTGGCCTGGTGCGCACCACCGCAGCCGCAGCCGCATCGATGCCACCGCGTCGGCGTCCACGCCATCGGCTTCCTGTTTTCGAAATTCTACTCTATCCGCCGAATGCGCTGTGCGCTGTCCCTCCCTCCCGATGATCTCCATCTAACCACCTTTTGCATCCCAATCCTAATCCCGTCTTTGTCTCGTCCCACCATCCAAATCATGCTCGCGAGGCGCGAGGTGCGAATTCGCATCTGCTGCAGCTGCCACTCGCATCCCACTGCACCGTCTTGGTCCCTCCCTTCCACATCGCGTTTGACATGCGAAATCGTGTCGTCCGCAGCCCCACCGCGTCGTCTCAGCTTGGCGAATGTCGGCGCACGCTGCGGTTTTGGTCTTGACCCACGGACGCGGATACACTCCAGTATGCGAGAGGCGAGCCAAGAGCGGGACGGACGTACGCGGAAGTGTGGACATACAGAGGAAGAGCATGAGTAAATACCAGCAAGTGGGGAAGGAGCATGCGAGCTGTGACGTCGTCTCGTCTCTCGAGATGCAGGAAAAGTCTAGATTTTCGTCTCGAGTGCGCCCAGCATCGGCGTGCGGATCTTCCGAGCGCAGCACACGTACAGAGCGGTCTTTTCGAGGTGGGAGGAGCGCCCGGTATCGTTAAGCACGAGAAGCGGGAGGCGCGCACATCGATCTTTCGCGGAGGAGCGCTGAAAATGACGAGTGCGAATGCGCGCCCCCGCACGCATCGTCGCCCGGCTGCTGTCCTTCATCCTTCGTTCGCCCGCCTTTCTGTTCTTCGTCCCCATGTGCCTCGTCCCCACTGCTTCGTATTCCGTCTCTCTATCCCCATCTCCATCCCCGTGCTTCGAGGAGGAGAACGCGCGTAGCCTGCCTTCCTCGTGCATCACGTCGTGTGCCTGCTCCTGGGTCTACATTCGTGCGTTCTGGAGCAGGAGCTGCAGTGTTAAGAATGGGCAGAGGGTCGCGCCTCGTGCTGCGTGCTTGATGCGCCTCTCACCGTTGAATGCACCGCGGGTGCGGCGTCCTCCCGGGCTGGGCTGGGCGGGGCGGGAAACAAAGCTCCAGACGCGCGGGGAGTAGGCGGAGGAGCAGGAGATGCGGCGGTCGCGAGAGACCAGAGGCGGATGAAGAAAGGCGGAAGACGGGTGCGGGGTAGGATTTCCCGCATCTCTCTCCCTGACGCGGAGCCCGGCAGCGAGGAAGGGAGGGAGGACAGCGCGCGATATCGGGCAGTGGGCAGCGGGCGGGGGCATGTGCATGCGTTCTTAGGGAAGGGCGTCGGCGTGGGTTATTGCGGTGCGGTGCAGGGTGTACGGGTGGCGGAGAGTCGTGTGTTGGTGGGGAGGAGAGTGCGCGAAGGGAATAGTAGATTCGCCTTGGGGGTCAAGGTGTCAGGAGTAAGTGAATATCCCTTCACCTGTGCTCCCTCGATGCTGACGCGCGCCCGCAGCTGCGTTCCATCTACCTGCTGAATCAGGTTGCCCGATTTCAGCGGTAGCTGCTCGGCGCCAAGCTCGACGTCCGCGCGAGGTGGAGGTCGAGCTCGCCGACTTCGCGCCCCAGTTTTAGTGCGCGGGTGCGCTACTTGCGAGTCCTCGCGGGACGCGGTGGTCAGTGGTGAAAGCACTGCTCGCGGGTGTAGACGATCGCGGAGGAGTGGGATGGTAGAACCAGGAAGAAGTGTACGAGCGCGGGGAAGGGAGGGGCATGGACGTGGGGCGGAAATCGTTCGTGGGGTGCAAGTACTCAAAGCCTTGGAGGAGGAGTAAGTCGTTTTTTCCATTCTTTGCTCTATCAATGCCGACGCCCGCACCAATAGTTCCCTGTCCTCGCCATTGCTTTTACAAAATCCCTCCCCGGCACCCACTCCTCCTCGTTGCTGCCTAACCTTTACCCCCGCCGCACAGGACTATTGCAGCTCCTCGGGCTCCTCAGCATCATGCCCCCCCTATTTCCCCAGTGACTGCTCGCCTCCGCCTGCGACACCGGACACACCGCGCCGCCGCCTGTGCTGGTGCTGCCGAGGCTCTCGATACTGCTGATGCCTCATTCGACGCGCATGCGGCCCTCGGGAAGATCCGTCCCTTTTGTGTAGCATTGGCCTGCAGCGTCGGCCTGCTTCGTGAGCGCCCATCACTGCGACGCCGATGTGGATGCGCATCCGCCTCTCATGCCTGTGCTACGGATATTCTCGATGCACGCACCCCTGCATTTCGACGTTCTGCAATCCAATAGCCCTCTAGTACCGCCGCTCGGAGACGACGTCGCAAAGGGCCCTGGGATGTGGGAGCAGTAGTCCCTCATGCACTTGCTCAAAGGCACCGAGACGCGCCTGCCCTACAGACCGCTCAAGTCGAGAGCCTAAGTCAAGGGGTACGGTCCTGCGATGATGATTTTGCGACGGCCGAAAAATCCCGAAAGGGCCGAAACACCGTATTCTAATTCTGTCTAGCTCATGTCGTTCACCACTGGGCACAATTTTCTGTGCACTTGGCTCGGGTTGTCTATGAATTTTACTCAAGATCAATACCTCTTGTTTACTCGGGATGCTCATCAGAACATTGGCCGCAAAGGTTGATTTCTTCGTCGTAGAATTCTGCCGCGTTCATTATGATAGCAATCACGCCGCCAAACAGGTTGAATCTGGGGGTCTGAAAACATACCTGACACTGAGAGTGTCAGTGACCGAATCATGGAAACTGGAATTTTACCTGATATGCAAGAAATAAACCAGTCCGACCTTTGACCTGATTCCACCTATGTCGGAGTCAATTTCGGCCTTTCCGATACTTGCTGTGTCAGGTTTGCGCATGATACTGCTCCGGACATGTTGAGTGTCAGGAGCGGTATCTAGTCGATGTACACGAGGCGTGTCAGTAGCTCCAAAATGGCTTCTGATAACAAAAGCATCAGGCACGGATTCGGAGCTCCCAACACAATAAGAATCAGTTGCCATATTTGGCACCCAACACAATACCTGATGCCGGGCGTGTCGGGAGGCCCAATGCCGGGCTGCAGCTCATTCTGCAAGATACTCTGCAGGATGCCCTGCAGCCGAGTGTCAGGCCACCCGCCACGCACCATGTCAGGTATTGTGTCGGGTACCCCCGATATGGTAACCAATTCTTATTGTGTTGAGTAGCCCGAACATGACTCTGACTCTGCTATTGTCAGGAACCATTTCGAGGCTACTGACATGCTGCGTGTCAGTGCGCCTGATTTTGCTCTTGACACATCGGGTGTCAGGAGCAGAATCAGTCGCAAATAATTTGCGCCTGACACGGGTAGTGTTGGAACAGCTGACACCACGCCCGACATCCTCCGAATCAGGCTCAAGTTCAGTGCGGCAGATTCTTTGAGTATCAGGTACAATTACAGTGGATATGATTCAAATCCTGACACTTCCAGTGTCAGGTACGTTTCCAGCAGCGCTGATTCAACCCATTTGGCGGCGTGAATATATTATTGTGTGGTAATGTTTTATGGTATGCTTTTGTCCCAAAATTCTGTCTGTCTGGATTTTCTTGTGTGGCTGATTCCATCAGTTCGTCCTCATCACACCGACATCACTGATATTCAACCACTGCCTTTGGAATGACCGAAAAACTGCCGAAAGATCGTGCTGGTTTGTCTACCTTAAACTGTCCCCACATTTGATGGATTGAAATTCAAATGAGTTCTAAACACTAGGGGAAGACATTTTGGTGCGCATAGAAGTGTTTGGATCACCCAATGCACTGTGCAACAAGTGTGGAGTCCCAGCATCACAACTCGTCAAATCCAGTCACCGAAACGCACGACGGCGGCGTCGTCCGGCGCCACAAAGCCGCGCACGCCTGGCCCACACCGCCGCTGCCCGCTCTCCTCGCCCGCCTCGTACGACTGCTGCGCCTTCATCTGGCCCTCTCTCCCCACTCTCTCCCGCCAGCCTACCCACATCGCCCCCGACTAGACACGAGCTGCCGAGATTCCTCCACTGCTCCAAGTCGCTCTCCGTCGACTGCCCGCCCTCCGCTACATCGTGCTCTGCATCCCACATGATGAATACCAGCAACCCGCACATCGCTTGCGATTCGGGATAGGACCTTTGGTGCCGAAGTACCGCACTCCGTGCGTCTACAACTATGCACGTCTTTTCTCCATTGGACTGCGGCAGTCGAAGGAGTGTGTTCGGGCTTCAGCAAAACGGCCCGTCGCGCTGCGGAGCAGAGGCCGTTGGAAGGCGAGTGGAACATTGACGACGGCGTTGAGATCAAGGTTGAAAATTGATGCGGGTCGACGGAGAATGTCTCAAGGTACATTGGCGGCGAAGACAGCCACAGGTTAAAGTTTCATGGGATGTCTGGCCTTATATTCAGGATGCTGGCATCCTCGATCTTCGCGTTGCTTTTGATGTCGGGGACCGTCAGCGCTGCGATGATAATTGAATATTTGACCCCTACCATCGGTATGTTTTTTATTTGTTTTGTGTTGCGCTTTTTAGCCGCAACTTACTATTTGTTATTTGAGGACTGTCCTCTCACTCGGGAAGCTATCTCATGTACGCTTCTGTGTGGATATTGTTCGTTATCCCAAGTGTCCTCTCTTCCATTTCTCATCCACAGAACTGTCCACATCTCGCTCAAACAGCTGTATTCCTGCGGCGATCCGGAAAATGCCTGGCAGCCATGAACTCCGCTTGGATAGTCCTCCTCTGCCTATTTCAATCTGCGGGCGTATACGACACATGTTGGTGTAGCGGCATCGTTCTGGTCTTCGGCCGCGCACGGGCATACACCATTTGGATTTCAACTCCTACAAACATCGCCGCAATTTGGTATCCCGTTGTGGGCGGCACTTTGCTCGCCAGGTCCGTTTTTCAATACCTAGTTCGGCGTTGTTCCATGAGCACTCGTTTTTGGATAGTGTATCCGTGGCTAGATTCCTTGTATTCACTAACATGTTGCTTGATCCAGTCAAAGTGAATAAATACAGGTTCAAAACAACAAAAACCATTATATTATGTATGGCGCCCCCGCCAAACGTTCAAAGTCCTCCGCCGCCGACAGAATCTGCCATATGATATGTCAGACCAAAGGCGAACAACGAGATAGAAGGGCGCGCGAGGCAGAGCCTTACTGATATTGTCAGCAGTCGCAGAACTACTGCGAGGTCCCGGTGTTCGGCAATATTGTAGACCGGAGTTCTCGCCGTCGTGAATGGCGCAACTTTGGGATCCGCCGGCGGTACCTTGGCAGAAAGCCGTGTCGACCTTCGCTTGGGATCCGGACGTGTCCTCTTGGAAACGCGGGCGAATCTCCAGCGCCGACCGTCTGTCAGAGTGTTGATTATAGAGCCCCGCCCGCTGTGTTGGCGTCAGAACATGGGGAGAGACCTCAGGATGGGAAAATACACACGTCATCACGGATAAAGCAGCGCCTTGTGCAGCCACCTGCGCCCACGACTTGGCACTGTGAAAGGTGCTGTCGGACTTAGCCTCCAGTATCGACAAAAGGCCACTCCGGAGGCGGTCGGCCATGCCTTCGCGTCTCATGAAGAAGCCGTCATCTGTAAACAAATCAGATATGTGGCGCATCCTGGCGATATGGTTGCAACATACCACGGGCTGCGAGGCGGGCTGAAACACAGCTTGTTTGAGGAGGGAATGCAAGATGTAATATATCGACGCACCGTCAATGGCGGAGATTACTTCCAACAGATAGTCTATTATGCCGTGTAAAGCCAACGATGGCAGCATCTGCTGGTCGGAGATGCTGACCTTCTGGTGGAGGACCACCCAGCTGTGGACCTGAGGTCCGCCCGAAAATGAAGATTTCAGGTCCGAGAGCGAGTGGTTGGCGCGGAGAGCCTCATCGACACCTGTGTGTTGCTCTATCTCCTTCTGGGCGAGATCTACGGCGGTCAGGACGACCATATCAATGGCTGTTCGACAAGATGCTTCGTTCTATCGGAATATGGTGGTGAGCAGAAATTCAAAGAGAAGTTGAATACGGACATCGAGTACAATATGCTCCCGAACTCCTTGCCAGAGCACATTTTGTTCGAGTGTGGTGGCCGCCGCGTCATACGTTGGGTCCACTGGAGCGGAGGGATTCATATCCTCTGCGGCGTAAATTTCAGTCACTGGCTCAGAGCCAAAAAGCTCGTTATAGAAGGGGCCGGCATCGGTGAAGGGTCTTGAAAGGATCGGCTATAAATGTAGCATGAGACAGTGTGACGGGATATAAATGAGAATTTACCTTTGGCAGGGATGGGTCCTCCAGCATCTTTGCGGTGACCGCGTTCCAGTCGTCCTCTTCGTGGGCCCCGAAGAGGTGATCCTGCCTCAATTGTTGCGTTACATGCTTGTATATGGCGACGGGGTCGAGCTCGTGTGCCTTTCTTTTCTGCCCTCGGGCTGCGAGAGAGGATGATTCGGAGAATGAAGCGGGAATCATTTCAGAAGAGGGAGGGAAGGAGATGAGGCGTTGTTCCGTGATTGGGCTCAATTTATGTTTTTTTCCCTCAGGAGTCAGGGGGTGAGAATTTTCTCTGATCCATGCTGAAGTTAGATTTGCTTGATCGGTTGTTGATCGACCTTCTTTAAGTTGACGAACGCCAATCAGTGAAGGACAGTGAAGATGCTAGGTCAGTAGGGTTGTTCACAGTAGCCCTTTTTGCTTCCTTTTTATGCCCCTTTTTGCCTTTCTCTTTGTCTCATTTTCCAAAGATGAACCCAAAAATGAATGCAAAAAGGAACACAAAAAGGAAGGAGGTGGCTCATTTTTCGGAAAATCCTCCTTTTTGGCTTCCTGCTTTTCACCCTTTTCCGCGGTGCCTTTCCCATTTGGGCTGATTCTGGATGGGATATATAGGGATAATCCTGTCCAATACAGCCTTCATAAGGTCCAGAACGTCTCCGTTTCCGCTCATTTTTTCATGGATTTCGGTCAGTTTTGCACCTAAAAACTTGTCCTTTTGGCTTCCAGGCCTTTTTTAATGTGTAATTGCAAAAGGAAAAAAAAACGGACAAAAAAGGACAGGAACATTGAAAAGGAGAGAAAAAGGAGGAAAAAAAGGAAGTAAAAATGGCTACTGTGAACAACCCTAATGTTCGTTGGGATCAGTCTGTGAGTCGTGAATTCTCGCAGCACGGCTTGTGAAGGTTGGATTTAAAGTACGAGGAGCATCAGATTTGAAGACGAACGAAGCAAAGATGCCAGTGGGGAAGGCATAGAAGCTGGTATTCGCCAAGGAATACACAAGAAGGCTTGAGATTAGCATGGATTTGGTGCAGTCTTGGTTCGAATGCTTCGGAATATCTAACGGCGGGATTGATTGATTGATTGAGAGCCTGGAGAGCGACGGCCTCAGAAATAGAGCGGGGTGGGATTTGTAGATGCAGAGTACTCCATGCAATAACTGTTAGGCTTGTAAACGGGGGAAGGACAACTGCCTATAACGAGGTGATGACGGGGAAACAAAGGCATCGAGATTAGACGGCCCTACCTTTTGAGTTCGCCTTGAGCTTGAGCGTTCGATTGAAATAGCAGTTGATAAGTGGTTTGATTGGCGAGGTAGAAAAAATCGCATTGGAGCGTCCAGTCTCGGCGGCGCGGTTTCGTCGTGTGGGAATGCAATCCACATCGAGTTCACAGCGTAGCTTATTTGAGAAATCGGATGGCGGGGAGATCAGGACGGATGCGGAGAGATGTCGAGACATGAGGGAAGAAAACAGTGCAGTTACAGGTTTCCGAGGATGAAATCTAACCACGGCCCCCATTGCGCTAACTAGAAGACAGAGAGGACAAGGTTTGCTTCCGGAAAAGAGACTGCAGCACGGTTCCAAAGTGGGGTAAAAAGAACTGGAGTAGTGAAAGAGGTTGCGATGACATTATCGAGCCTATTTTGCGTCTGCCTAAGCTGAAGATCGTCGCGATTTCTAGTTTGAACTGGGCTTCCGTCATCATTCTGAGGCTCATATAGTAGCCGGACCTTCAGTGGAGCCTCGAGATCAAGAATTTGCGAGAACAACCGGTAACGTGTTGCGTCTTGGATTGCGAGTGTGGTGGCGTGAAGAAGCGGCACCGCGGACCGCCAGCCGAAGTCTTTGCTGATGCGTGCATCGCCACACCGGTCTTTCTCTCCACTCCGTCGATGCCGCCGAACCGGACCCTGTTGTTTTTCGCTTCCTTCTCTGGACTAGATTCCACAAGCCACGCAGTAATAACCACTTCAAATCACTTGGGCTTCCCCATCAACACGCAGCCCTGAAAGTTGCTTTTAATTTCTATTGATTTCGCAGTGAACCGCACCTGGGATTTCTGCAGTCTAGATACGAATCACTGGACTACCACCTATGACGGCCGATTACAGCCGCCTTCCTCGCCCGTTTCCGCCAGCGCAAGTGAGTCATCAAGTTGGCGAGGAACAACTGCGAGCATGAGCGCCGGGAAAAGCATAGAGATGCGGGCGGCATACGGATTGAGGTGGTAGAGGGTGGGCATGGTCATGGTGAGTTTTCTCCATGCCCTTCTCCTTCCTGACTCTGAAGTATTCCATTTTTCAGCACTCCCCTCGCTTCAAGTCTTCTCGTCGGGCTGCCACGTCGATCACTCCTTCTTCCCCGCGACGTCTGTGGTCCCAGACCAGCGCGCGCCGGCATAGGTTCCCATTTCCTGACACAGCCGAAGCGCTTGCGCGCAGCCCCACCCCCGTCTCAGCGCATGGTATGGAGGAGGACGATCGGCAGTCTTATACGTTTTTCACACAGGCTTCGGCTACTTCACCTCGCGCCGAGCAGCGTCGCTGCGTGGGTGTGATCTTGGATGCTATGCTGGTCGCGGCGTACGCCGGTGGACAGTGCGTCCATCTTTGAATTCGCTTCGATGCGCGTGCGATTGCTGCGGGAGAGGGCGGGATGGCGGTTATGCACGCGCTGATGCGGATGTCGCTGGAGATGCGGCTGGTGTACCAGCAAGAGACAAGCGTGGAGCCACCCAACGCCCGCCCTCGTTGCTATCCCACAAACCTCCCGCGCCTCGTGATGTCGCCAGGAATCCTTGGCCGGTGCGTGCACGGCGTCTAGGTATGCGCATTGCCGCCATTCCCAATTTCGTTCCTCAGAGAAGAAGATTCGAGGTTGGGACTTTAGTCTGCCTCTTTTTTTTTTCCTTCTCTTCTTTCTCTTGGCATTCGCGGGTGCTTGTGCGCAGTTCGGAATGATCGGAAGCTGCTTGAGCGATTGTGGATTGCCAGTCGCCGTGCAGAGTTTGCCTTATCCCGTCCCCCATCATGCTCATCCGCGACTAGCGGGAACTCGCTCTCGGCGTTGGCTGCGCGTTCTCGTCCTTCCGGTTTCTCGAGCCCAGCGCCGGCCTGCATCCACGGCTCGCTTATCATCGAGCGCCGCGTCCGCCTCTGATTGTGCGCGATTTACCTTTTTTATTTCTTTTATTTCTTTTTTTATTTTGAACACCCTTTTTTCCTTCCCTTCGTTGTTTTTTTTCAGTTGCTGGACCATGTTCTCGTGTCAGGAACATTCCATGGCGATGAAATGGTACATACGCGTTACATACGCGTTACTGTTCTCTTGTGCCAGTAACGTGGGCTAACGGATTTTTTATTTTGCAAACCGTACTATAAACACCTTGCGGACAAACCTCTTTTTCTTTTTTACTTTTTTGATCCACTCAACGGCGGCGTATGTCCTCGCTGGCCCCAATGATAGGATCTATGTAGTTGCAGCGCCCCTACCTCGCCCAAAGGGTACTCTTCTGCCCCAGGCCTCGCAGTCTCAGTGCTCGTGCTGTTGGCGATTCGCACATTTTGGCAAGTTACGTTGTGTTGTCTATTTCATTATTTTCATGTTTTTTGCTCCTTATTGTCCCTCGACGGGCCGGTTCTGGGGTGATTATGAACGAATCATCCCACTCACATTACTTTTTCTTCTTGCGCGGAAATGTGCCGTCGCGTGGTGGTTTGGGCATGCGGCGTCTTCAACTTCGCGCCTTTGGCCATCTTCGTGCTAACCCAGCATCTTGATGTCCCTGCGCGCTGACGTCGGGGCTGAAAAATATGGTTTAAGTAATTCCCATACGTTCCCTTCCCCCTTCTCCGACCATTTACGATTTCTTCCTTGTGCAGATGCTGGCATCTGAGCAGCGGAGAAATTGGATTTCTGTTTGACGCGTGTTGGCGCCTATTACCATTTTTCTCGCCTCACAGCATGGCATGACAGCCATTTAGACACGGGAACTCGAGCATCGGCGTCTGAATTTAGCACAACCTCTTTATTTTGGTGGCGTCCAAGGAGAATGTTCAGATCGTCCGCGCCGACACGACACAGGATGGCCAATTGTGCACCTCCAGGGTTCCGCACTCACGTGTCGCATTTTTTGAAAGCAATCTTTCATTACGAGTGAGTATTGTCGCGGTGCCATTGCTTTCGATGTCTTCCTTACTATCCGCACAGCTTTTTTTGAGTCGTGGCCCGCAGCCATCGATTTCTATATCCTCGCTTGCATCCTCCGACTCGGCCAGAAATACCAAGTCGACCCTCTCAGAAAACACTCACTTGTCCATCTGTCTGAGCGGACCCCACCTCCGTCGATCAGCTCGGCAGCACCCAACAATGGCAATCCGTTTCATCCATTCTGATTGCCAATCTCGCTCCCGAAGCCTCGACCGCTTTGATTCTCCCTGTCGCCTTGTCCGCTTGCGCCTGGCTTATGAGACACACTCCTCTGTTGGGTAGAGTACACCCATGGTCGCGCCTCCTTCTCGCCATCGGACATGTGCGATGTCTCCGTGCCGGGGATGCCCTGCCGACGAAATATACCTTTCTCTGGCGGCCGCTCGAGATCCCGGGCTGTGTCTCCTCAAGGATATGTATGGCTAAATCGCAAAGAGAGCGAGATATGGTGCAACGAGCATTTCCACGTGCTCCACCTTTGGAACGACAATGACTGGGAAGCATTGGAGGAGGAGGTGTGCGATGTATACATGTCGTACATGCGATCCCGGCATGAGATCGCCAGGAATGCATTTTGGAACAGTCTACCCGGTCTATTCGGGCTCCCGGACTGGACTGCGTTACGCCAAATGAGGTCTGCCGCGTTGATGTAGCTTCCCGTTGTGAGTCGTGTTGTTTCCTCTCCCGTTCTGAGATTGAGTTCTTGCTTCAGACCATATGTTGTACGACCGGTTGGTCGCGTAGTTTTTCCTCTATGATGTTATATCTCTTGCGCTAAACGGGTCGTTCGCCGTGAAGTGAAATCGTCCTCAAGGACCAGCAATCAAGGAAATTTTGTTGCAAAGATCTCATGACAAGGCAATTGCAAATATCAACGCAGAATTCGATAAATTTATGAAAGCACAATTTTGGCAAAGCTATGTGGGCATACGTTAACTAATGGGAGTAGCAAAACGGCAGTACCCGTGTCTCCTTCCAACCCGCATCAAGCGCCGCAACGACGTCCGCCGGCAGTGGCCCCTTGTTCAGTGCCTCCAAATTCTCCTTGAGACGCTTCTTGCTGCTCGCACCAATGATGACCGCGTCCCCAAGCTCCTTCTTCAGCACCGAGTGGTGCGCAAGCCAGCGCAGCGCCGCCTCGCTCTCCGTGATACCGTGCGGCCTAATCACGGGGCGCAGCGCGTCGAGCGCCTTGAAACTCGGCTCGTTCCAATTCCGCCCGCGCGAAAGCACCGCGAAGGGGCGCGCGGGGTCGAACCGATCACCGGCCTCGAAAGTGGTCTGGTCCCGGGTGTAGCGCGACGTGAGGAAGCCGCCCGCGAGGGGGCTGTAAACGTAGAAGCTGATCCCATACGCGCGCAGGCACGGGATGAGCTCGGCCTCGACGGCGCGCTGGTGCGCATTGTACAGCCCCTGGTAGACGCTAGGCAGGACCCACCCATTGCGCTTGCAAATCTCGCAGATCTGCGCGACCTCCCACGCCGGGTAGTTCGAGAGCCCGAAGCGCTCGAAGAGGCCCTCGGTGTGGAGCTTGTTGACCTCGCGGAGGGTGTCCTCGTAGGGGACGCTGCGGTCGGGGGCGTGGAGGTAGAAGATGTGGAGCTTAGAGGCTTTGAGTGCGGCGAGGCTGTTGCCCAGGCCCTTGCGGAGATCGGCGGGCGAGTGCGTCCACTCCTCGCGAGTGAGCCAGCGCATGTTCTTGCCTTTGGTCGGGAAGAGCTTGGTGTCCATCTTGATACCGCGCTCCTATGTAGTTCAAACCGTTTGAAAACGCTTATGAACGGAAATAGTTGGAGCCTTACCTGCCAGCTGATAGCACCGAGCATTTCCTCGGAGGTTCCGTTGGTATATATCCGCGCAGTGTCGACCTCATTGTGCCCGTGCTTCTGGAAGAGGTCCAGGAGTTCAGTGGTCGCCTCCTGGGTGGTAACGCGAATGGCTTCCATGGTACCTACAGAAAACGTCAATACGACTCGGAAACTGCAAGTTAAACTCTGTAAACCATACCAGTTCCGATCAACATGGCGCCAAAGACAACTCCAACATTGCTAACTGGTTTGTTCGACATCGGGAATGGGGTGAATGTTAGTTATGAGCTTCGCGCACACTTACTATTTATGCGCGTTCAAGGAATTGATTTGTAAGGTTTGATTGTACGCGCGGCTTGCGCGATTGCCCAAATGATCAATCGTCATCGCGGAGACCCGAATGCTTATGTCGACAAGTGATAGTCAGCACGGATAGGGAACCGAACCTACGTATCGGGACCAGGCCGGTGCTTAGTTCTGTTTTAATCAACCAGTATGGGGTTGTTAGCCTGTGCTGCTCCTCAAGCTACGGGAATTAGTAGCCTGAGGAAATATTCAAGATATGCGACATTGACTCCACGTTCCCTCTGTCTTGAGTTCGAAAACTCTAGAGACGTGTGCGTATAGACGCGTGGCTTAGAGAACACCGGCGGCAGTGCGAGGCACGGAATCACTTCGGCGCGATCCATAACACATACGCAAGGGTGGCGTAACGCAGCCTATGCAAGAAACTCACCTCCTTCCAGCTTCCAAGTAACTTTAGTAAGCGTTCTGAAAGCTCGCAGTGAAGACGCTAACCGCACGGGGTCGGTGTTGAATAATTACAGACGTACGGGAATGTACCTTATACTCCCTGCTTGCCAGACACGAAAATCGAATAAAAACTCGCTACATGGCGCTGGAAGGTCGACAAAGTTCCATTGGATATATAGGTGGATCTGAAACTCTCGAGGCGCGCGTGCGTAATCGACACCGGCGAGCTACAGAACCACGTCAGCACGGTTCATAAAACATACGCAAGTCTTGCATAGGTTGCGTAACGGATTCATCAGCTGCAGTACAAGTGTTCCTTCCGGGGAACCCCAGTAAGCGTCCTGAAAGCTCGCAGGAGAAGCCCACTAACTACAGGGGGGAGTGTCCAAATATTGTCATATGGCAACTATAAAAGCATTTTTCACCGAAAATTGCGTACACTTTTGAGGGAGGTTCGTGCACGAACGCAGTGTGCAACATGGTCAGTGTTTGCACACAGTTTCATGGTCTGTACTCTTCATACGTACTTAATTCTCTATGCAGTACAAGTTGAACCCACTGCACTGTGGTTGAACAACATACACACAGGTGAAAATGAACTTTTGTGGTCCATACACTCTAGGACCAACTTTCTCGGCCCTTTCCCAATGGGGAGACAAAACCGGCCACTTCATCAACCCGCCAAATTGAACCATCAACCGGCAGGTTTTAACCATCAAACCGTAACAAACCATCAAACCATCAAACCAATTGAACCAGGCGATAAAGGGGCAGACATGGGAGCAATCAATTCATTGAGTTCTATTCCTTCTGGTGCAGAGTTCTCTCAGGCGCAAGAAGAGAAATATATTATTCTAAGACAATGACAAAATAATCTATCAAAATAAATCAGGGCGAATGACACGGACATGTGCCAGAGCAAACAGTCAGAGTGCAATGCAATCATTGTCGTTGGCACTACCCAGTAAGAGTTGGACTGCATTGTAAAGAGTGATTAATTGGACCAATGCGGCTGACCCAGGACGTTGCACCCTCAGCTGAGGGGTTGTTGCGCTGTTGTGAGTCAAGGAGGGCGTTGTCGCGAAGGCCCTCCCAGTCGATCCCATACACCTCCAACTCTTCTTCGCTCATCGCATTGTCCGGAAGTTGGTTTCCTCAAACACCATTGATGGGCGTGATGGGCGTGTCGAAAACAAACATATCCGCGGGGGATCGATTGGGTCCCCCACAAATCTGAATGTGGTGCTGGTTCCACGACTGGGAAAAGAAAGCGAGCTGGCTGTTGATCGTTGAGAGGAAGAGGAAATGTAACAACCAAATGTGGTTGATATCATTGATATCGAGGCTGTAGCGGATTTCGAAAATGGTGAATCGCTCCGCCCAGGCTGCGCCCACCTGGACGGTTACATCGACCCAGAGACATTCGATGCGAACATTATGCACACTCCTAGGAATTTGTTAGCTCAGGCTCGGGATGAGGGCTCGAAAATAATTGAACCTTCCCCAGATATATGATCCGTGGCGAACCCCCCGGTGGACTTCCATCCAAGCAGCAACATACAGGTTCTCAGTTCTGTGGTTGCCCCGAAGGCGAGAGGGAACACCGTATTCTCAGCAGGCGGCGAGATACAGATCGAGTACTGTTGCTGCCCGATTATTGTCGCTGGCTCTCAGCCCCGTTATGAGGCGGGAATACCCATTGATGAACCCGTGAATTACAATGAGCCAACGAATGTCCCTCACTCTCCGTCGTGCAGTGAGCGATGAGGAGTATACGAATCCAGACACATTTGAGAATCTTCTGGCCAAGGTTGCTGTACGAGTGGGCCGGGGGAAGAAAAAGCTAACCGCGCTTGTTCCCTCCGTTCCGACACTTGCTCACCTTCTTCCCAAAAAACCCGCCTTTGGCATCGTAGCCATCATCATTAGGGAGGCATTGGGCCCGTGGAAACCTAGCAACTCCCGAAACATCCCTGTTCCATAGGTTGCTCACTGGCTGCCATCCGACGACGGGTCAGCAGACTGCGTTAGAGCCAGACCAGATGCAGCCTATTCGCTGGAAATTACGCGGCTTCACGCTCTTAGAGGAGGTCCTTCCATTCCATCTCTGGACAACGGCAACCGGTCTCACCAGCCTCCTTGTCTTCATGTCGACGGGCCAGGGCAGTTTGACTTCCGAGTTTATCCTGCGCATGTCCACTAGACCGGGGAAGTTTCACTTCACTTCCCTAGACCGCACCGTTGCCGAGTTCGAGGCTGTAGAAAATGATACAGTTTTGGATGTGTCAATGGGACACGACACTCAATGGGATGGTCAAGTTCTCCCTATTCCCCTCTGTTGTTTGGGGCAAAACTTTGTCATATATGAGATTTACTTATATAATTTGGTTCCCGACTGTCTCTGGGGCAATATGAGGTTGGGAAAAGGTGCACAGAGACAAATGATCAGGGCATGTTTGGCGGTGTTTTTCATGGACACTCAATGGGATGGTCGATTTTTCTTCAATCTCGATCAGTTTGAATTGCCTGGCCCTAAGATTTTGATACATTCGAGATGTTCTCATTCGAAACACTTTTGCTTCCTCAGAAATGTTCTAAATTTGTGTAATTCCATCTTAGCAAGATCAAATGATTGGGTTGTCTCATTGACCCATCCAAAACTGTACAGCAACATTCGGTGACGCACAGCAGATCAAGTTTTGCAACCCTGCACTCCCAATGCGTGGTATAGTCTCCATCCCAGCATTCAACTGGCACCCAAGCAATACAGGCGCTTGTCAATTCGTGAAAAGTTCACACCGTTCTTTTCAGCGGCACTGGGACAAAGTTTTGAAAATTTGATTGGCCCGCTCAAACAACAGGATCCTAGCACGTCTAATGCACTCAAAATCGCCTGGGCAGATGCACTCCGTCGGATTGTGGACACGAACCTTAGTGGTTTTGGGACTGGCCTGGCTACTCTCCAATTCACAAATAACCTTACACTGGCCGGCATTGCAACACCTCCATCTCCCACACAAATGGCACAGTGGATATATCTTAACAAGGATCTACGAGCATTCGCTGGTTTGCAAACTTGCGGATTTGAGCTTGCCCCAGATGTGTCACCAGCTGCTGTTCGGGCAGCTTTCTTCTGCTTCTACGCATGGTTAGACCATTTCTTGATGAAAGCCGATAAAGAGGTGTTGGGCTTCGGTCCAATTTTTGCGGAGCATCTGCTGTGCAAGGTTGGGCGTTGGAAAAAAAAGTTGTACAAGATGAGCGGTAGGAAGATGGACCTCACGACAATCGCGCAAGAGTTATTTGAAGGGAAGCCTTGGGTGTCCGCCGAGAATCTGGCGGATTATACCAAGTGGCCGATTCCCTCATGTGCAGACTTCGATATCTCTGTATTCAAAAGCATTGTCGAAGATAGGTCAGTCTCCTGCTTTGATTTAATGCGCACTAAACTCAACATTTTATATATCAGTGGAATCTCCCTTGATATTCTGGAGCCAATGCATGTAGACGTGTAAAAGGCATGTAGATCTCGAGGTTTTGGTGTATTCAAAATATTTAGGAGACGCTTTTGAAAATGTAATTGGTGTGAGGCTGTGTTGTTCATTGACGCTTTGCGCCTGATTCCTGAGCTAGTGCGGGTAAGCAGGTAATCAAGCAGCTCTCCATATTGCAAGCACACATGGCCCTTGTATATATATGTCAGACTTGCTACAGGGTAGCATCCATCCAATCTAGTTCGAGGTTCGCATTCCTCACTTTATCTTATGCTCCGCCGCACCGTTCTTCACTTCATCTCCCTCCGATGAGAGCGACACCCAAAATATTCTGACAATTTATTAAATTAAAAAGTGAACTGAACGGGTTCGAATTAAGAATCGAGCACCCCTAATGAGGCGCCCACATGTCAGTTTACAGTGACAGATTTTACGGTCCGACATGCCCGTGCACTACATATGCGCAGTGCCAAATGGGGTGAGATGGTGGTGAGACGAATGAATTGTCCTTGTTATATGTGAAGACAAGTTACTCAGATGTGAGCAACGGCAAAGATTGATCAAGATCGCGGGATTAGCAGCCAATTGATCGGATTTCGGTGACCATGAAGTACAATGAGCAGTAGAATAGAGTAGAATGTTGCGCGTCGCCACGGTCGCGGCTATCTAGATGAGCGCGGGAAGCAAAAAAATTGATTGGCGACACCATTGATGCCAAATTGGGCCAAATGGAACCACTTTCCTTACATATTAGGGCTTGGTAGAGACGCTGGGGGCAATATATATATATTCCCTCAGGATGGTTGAACTGTATCCGATTGAGTGTTCTCTCAATCAGGATGGTTGAACTTTATCCGATTGAGTTCTGCTCAATCAGCCTGATAACGCGCAAACTCAATCAGCTCCAACTCAATCGGCCTGATTGAGAAAATCATATGCCGATTGAGTTGTCAATCAGGCTGATGCAATGCTCTTCCCACAGTGAAAGTGACTCTGTGGATTTCACGAAAGAGTAAGTGACTGTGGCACCGTCCGGGGCCATAACTGACAAGTCGTCCACATAGTGGTTCGTATTACATGCACTCAGAGCGTATGCTTGGCATTCTAATATACCACAGCTAATGACAAATTGGACAAGCTCGCTACCAACACCGCTTTTGTGACCTCCGTGACTACCGGCAAGGCCAAGATAACCGCAGGGTTAGCTGTGCAGCTCATCCGTTCACAGAGACTGACATAATTTATCCCTTCAGTTACGCCCTTTGTTCCGGCGGACATCGTTGCCAACGGCGTCCAGCTTGAGCGGTTGGGGAACAACTCCTTGAGCGATGCCAAGAAAGAGCTCTATGCATTAAACAGTGTTGTAAGTTAAGGCTAAGGGCTTAACATGAAGTTAAGCTAAGGCCTTAACATCAGCCAGGTTGAAATTAAGCCTTTACTTAAGCCTTAGTAATATCATACAACCATGGACAGATGATCTTTCAGCTCAAGGCAAAATTGGTGTCTCTTAGCAGACAATCTGCACCAAAAGTTCAAAACACAAAACGCTGGTCCTATAGAGTTGTTACTGCCTGGCCGATAGGCTCTTCATGTTGGGATCATTCCCCATTTGTATTCGTCGGCAAAGCCTTCAGAGGCAAGTGTAGGTGAAGTTTCTTGCTGCATGTCGAGCAATGACTCAGGCAATGGATTTGAAGGTTCGACTCAATATTCTTCCCCACATTTGACATAACGTCCCTGGTTTTTGATGTTCTTCTTCATGATATTAACCCTTAATCTACCCTTAACTTCATACCCTTAATTAACCCTTAACTTCCATTAAGGCCTTAACTTCAGCTGAGACCCTTAATAAGGCCTTAACTTACAACACTGGCATTATATGCATCCACCCAGGGGCTAAAACTTTTCGCGGCATCAGTCCCGAAGCCCGACACTCCACTGCACATCATGAAAGAGGTCATTGAGCATGTGGAGGCGATGAAAGTTGAAGACAACAACGACGAGGATGACGAAAGTGACGGGGTTTAAAGCAAGACACGTGGAAATCAGAAACGCGTTCAGCTGTGGCAGGACATCCAGAACATCTGCGAGCTCTTGCTTGCCTCCAAGAAACTTAAGGATGTCAAGCAAGCCAGAATCAAGGCCTGATCCGCAGCCCTTGCCATTGACATTGATACAGCACTTCATGTTGCCTCAATTCTCTACTTGTTGGGTGGGGCCACCGCTGTGAGCGTGGCGTGACTCGTACTACTTTATTTTTTATCTTTTTTTTGTCAAACAATTGCTTTGGAAAGAACTTGCATTTGCTCTGGGATATAGCTATATCTGCGAACCATATTTGAGCATGGTGACAGTGAGAAGGAAGGAGGAAAACTATCATTTTGCAGTAGGACCGAACAAGCAGAGAATTTCGTATGCCGATCGGAATTTCCCGAAAACGAGACGGCGATCACTTCAGCGGCATGCCATTATGCCGAACTTATCTCCGCTTCTTGGGCCTCGTGGCTCGGCGTCTAATTTTTTCTTCTTGCTTCCCGCCACCATCCCCATACCAGGTAAGCCATCACCCACCAGCAGTGTCACCTAGTAGCCCGTAAACACACTGTACCTTATGTCGTTATGTACAGCGGAATAGCCCACCCTACGCTCGAGCAAGTCTCTAATAATATATCTGATTCATAGTCTACAGCACGGCCCGGTCTACCGACTCGGAAAAGAGCAGTGGACAGATCTTTAGTCTAACGCTGTGGAAAGTCCAGTCGAGGACCTCGATGCGTGTTCCCTGAAACGAAAAGTGGGTAGCTTTCCTCCATTACTCGCAGGGCTCACGCTGCAGGCCAGCAGAGAACAATATGATCTAAGGAATATCACTTCCACGAAGCGCTCCAGATACAATGCAAGTCATTACCTTACTTTGTATCTGTCTCACACCCAAAGCACCAGTCTGTGTACGAACGGACATTGAAGCGGAAGATCGCCAGCTATTTAGATACAGAAGCGATCATCGATGACGGGGGCGACGAAGACAACCAGGAGGAAAAACTGAGTCCACAAGATTTCATTTCCGACGTGTCCGACTCGGATGCTTCATCTTCGACACCATTTGAGCCGCCTCCGTCAAACCTGCAGTCCTCCATCCAAGAAGGAGGAACAACTATTGCAGTATCTCACCCCTTCACCACACGAACGTCCTCCCTTGGCCGGGATCAAATGCGCCTTCACCAAGGCATACGGGTCCGGCACCGTGTACGTCGAGACCTCCGATTTAGCTGCTCTATTCAACTACATGAAACGGTACTCTGATAGCCGTTGTGCTTGACCTCATGCCGACAAAGGGCCTTCCACCTCTGAGTAAACTTAACCCTAAAGAATTCACCTGGTTCTCAAGAAATGCTTCCCCCTCAATTATATTGCGAACGGCGAGATGGCTTCCACTGATTTCACCCAGACAGACACTTCAGTATTCGACTCCGTACCTCGTTTGTTGAAGCCTTCAATTTCGTGCAGCATCGCTGGATGTGCTCAATGCGACAGTCCTTCTTCAATCAGAGGTCACCCGGGTTTTTGAAATTTGGGCTTCGGAAACCTGTTATTTAACCCTTCTGCTAACCTTATGCCGAGCTTCTTTGCGACAAGCCTCTAACTTCGAGGGCAATGCCCTACGACCTTTCTATGCGGTGGTGGGATACTGGTCCGCTTAATTTCATTGCGAAGGTGCAACCTCTACCACTACATATATAGGTCCAGTCAGCCCGCCCGGCTACCATCGCAGCCTCATTCCATTGCTTCCTCTGCACTAAAGGACGTTTTTTATATAATCTCTGTCCACCCAGTGCCCTCATCTATACAAAGAGCAATTTGAGGCCAAATGATTTGGTCACTCTTCCAAACGTCCGCCGCAACGTCTTGAAGCTTGAAGTCGTGCGTATGCCCTCCTCAATGAATTTTCTCAACCTTACTGAGGCGGCCCGGACAGCTACGTCAAAGCGCTCGATTCGATGAGTATCTTGACTCATACGGATCCATCCCGCGAGCCAATGGCTGTATTGCAGGTATAGGCTGAGTTAGAACGGCCCGGGATAATTGTGTTGCATTCAAATGCTGAGGCAGCCCAGCCGGAGCGCAGGTCATATAATTTCGGTGCGTACAATCATTTCAAAACGAGGGCGATGTTATTTTTTCCCCGAGGTTTTGGCAGACTCAGAGGTTCAGTAGAAATATCAAGAGCTCCGGCCTCCGGTCTAGAGCTCATGCCTTTTATATGGATGCTGAACAAGTCGTGAATCGCGATTCGTGGACCCTGCGAACCGCGTTCCCTTTTTGTGCATTTACAAGGTCCCGGAAAACATTCTCCCAGAGCAATATCATGGCAAGGGCTTTTCCAAATTTCTTGACTTGGCGACCCTTCCAATAATCAAAAAGAACGGGAAAAGTTCAGAAGGCGCGCCTCATTCGCGTCTCATTTCAATTATCATGGTCGAGTTCACAGGCTGTATCCATTTCAGTGCTTCCAAAATGGCAACCTGGCACATCGCAGCCAGAGCCCACGTTCATCGCGCGCCTCGAATTAGAGATGAGATAATCTCAGTATTTGCGCATGAACTAAGATAATATCAGATGTAGGATCAAGTCGTTGACGTACTACTTGTGTTCTTCCCTTTCCCCCGTGTGGCGATCGCCGACTAAATTTCCTTCTGCACAGTTTCGGACGAATTGAACTATAAATTGGCGCAACGCGGCAGAAATGTCATCCGCTTTGGGTTGAGAATCCGGGGGCGAATTTACACGTGTTCAAGAACCTTTCCGCCTGACCTCTGACCACAGAACGCGACCCTGACAGACTCACTCGGGAATGAAGGTTCTCGGGCCTGAACGATACTGACCGCCTTCCATCACAATCAAGCCAACGAGAAATCGTTACCTGGCATGCTTCTGTAGCTTCCGTTGCCATTCGATGGTATCTGCACCATAACAAGGTTTTCGCTTGCTTCTCCTCGACGTATATTTGGACCCCTATCTTGTTTATCCCATGTTTTCCTTCAATCCCCCACTGCTGGATACACTTAACGCAGCGGGAAATAGTGGCCTTTTTCAATTGGATCTCTCTCTGCAGCCTCCAGTGGGGCAACCTTTTTCTATTCTTCATGACTGGCTTCTATGTTCTGGTACCATGCCCAGGGAGCCTTCTTATGCGTGTGGGATAGCGGTTTCCGGCTAACTTCATCCCGACCGTCCGCTCTCGACCACTACATAAAGCCAGCGATAAATGTTCAGGCCAAGTCTGAGGTACCTGCATACCACTTCAGACCCCATTCCATGGCTTCCTCTGCACGAAAGGACATCGTCGAGGTCATTGGTATCCACACAGCCCCACCTCATCTCTCCAAGGAAGAATTCGAGGCCAAGTTTGACGCGTACCTCGACGATGTGCTGGCCCCTCCAAACGTTTGACGAAATTTCTTGAAATATGAAGTTGTGCGTATGCAGTTCTCGATTCAAGTTCTCAACCTCACTGACATTCCCGGACAGCTGCGCCAAAACGACTGATTCAATAAGTATCTGGAGTCCTACGGGTGTATCCTGCACGAGCCAATGGTCGTAGTACGGGCACAAGTTGAGGTAAACATCCCAGGATAATTGTGTGGCATTCAAATACTGAGGCAGCCCAACCCGAGCGTAGATCACCTGATTTCGGTGCGTATTCAAATTTAAACGAGGGCCGAGTTTTTTTTTTTCAAACATTTTCGCAGACCCTGAGGTACAGCGAAAGTGCGAAGATGCTGAGAGTTTTGGCCTTCACACTTGAGCTTGCGTCTTCACCGTGGATACTGAACAAGTCATGGATCGCGATTCCTCTGTCGCCCCTGAGAATCGCGTTCACCTCATGTCTATTTACAACATCAGTAAAACTTGGGCCAAATATGCAGTGGTACGTACCATGTTGTACCTGCTGTACTGCCTGTACCGCCTGTACCGTGGGTCCCCCTTTAGGTACCTGTACGTACTTGGGCCGAAAATCCGTACTTTCGGCCGAAGTACGTACCACTTTGCAAAGTGGTACGTTTGTACTTGCCTGTACTTGCGCTGTACTTGCCTGTACCTGTGCTGTACTTGCCTGTACTTTTTGTACTTTACATGTAGTTCAATGCAGCTGGCAGTTAATGCTCTCGTTGCCCATTGCCCTAAAACTAAAATTGGGCACTCTAATTGTCATCACACTACACAGCACACAAGGGAAAGTAAAATCAAAGATTGCATTAAATCTGAGGTACATGAATAGCCCCGTACTACTTGGTCTGAGGAAAGGAAGGTGTAGACAACAGAGGAACACACACCCTGGGCACATATAAATCTACACACAGTAATTGTCAGGTCACGAAGCTAATCGGAAACAATGAACACCCAAGAATGCACGCCCTTGAAGCAGCAGAGTGAAAAAATGCCTGGGGATTGTCAATGAGTTGTTTGAGTGAAGAGGAGAATTGAGAGCATACATGAAAAAAATTTCACTTGAGTGGCCGGGGGAAACTGCATGTGCACGCAAATAGTCAGTGGGGAAAAGAAGCACAGGAAGTGGCTGTGCACCCTTAAATCGCCTCTCGATACGGACACTTCCGACATCACGTGGCTGCCACAACCTTCAGCACGTACAGCATGAAAAACACAAGTCAGCAACCCGAATGGCTCCGAACAGAGAAATACTCACCTTGGGCGAGGTTGAATACATATAAATCCGTGTACTTATGGGAACCGTCAGTTTACGAAGCAGATCAGAAACTGCAAACGTACATGGATGAACGCACTTGCACCGGGGGGGTCAAAAAAAAAAGTCTGCGCAAAGTCAATGAACAAGTTGGCTGAAAAAAGCAGAGAATTAAAAACATGCATTGAAAAAATGTACTTGTGTGGCCGGGACAACTGCATGTGGGCGCAAATAGTGATTCAGAAGCCAAAAGCTCACCAAACGGATCCAGACCCAAGGCCAGGAAGTTGAGTTACATCAGTTGTGTGGGTGCTAGGGCAAAACATATTCAGCTGAAAAGCCGCCAAAGGAAAAAATAAATAGAGATGGTACGCACTTCTGAAACTTGCGGGGGGGGGGTTGGTTCGACCGCCCGAATTTAAGGACACCATTAGCGAAATAAGCATAACATCCACCGAGGCCGTCAGAGTGGGTCGGCGGCGCGTTGAGAGCTTTGAGAAACGTGGATTTCGACGGGCTGGCTCTGCGCCGTGAGCTCAGTATACAAAATGCAACGTTACCTACAGCGATTTCGGTGAACGGCCCATAGATTGCGAAGTGGAAAGAACAGAGAGAGAAAAGGTCGTAATCGCCTGTCATTTGGGAACAAATAGTGTCGGACCCCGGAATTCGGTCCGGGCAGTAAAGATACAGGTTCATCCGCCGTGCTACTCCATCGAAAGAGCTATCACACTATGAGGTTAGATTGTACTCTCCCACCTCCGAAGTGAAGTTTTCTGTGTTCAATAAACTGTCAAATAAAGTGCCAACTAAAAGGCGCCGGTTCAGAAAGAACATGAAGATCACAAGGTCGTTTGATATTCTAGTAGTCAGGGATGACCGAATTGGGCAACGCATCCGTATGCGCATTTATAGTAATTTGATGAGCGATCAAATATTGATACAAATAGTACAACGTTGACTTAATGGCGAAGGCACCCTGAATCCGTCAACTTTGTCTATGGGAGGAAGCGGGGCATTGAAAGGTTTATAAATTATGGCACGAGACAGGACGCAAGGGAAGGTAGGGGAAACAACGGCTAGGTTGTCGTGCGCTGGTACCCCGGCGTGCCGAACCCCGAGTGCAAGTACCCGTTCCCAATCGTCTACATTGGGTATCTCGCACCTTTAAATCAGGAGGTGAAAACCGGGATGCGAAATGGCCACGCGACACCATATTTTTTTTTGCCGCCAGCTCATCGAGGAGCGTGGGAAGAGGGAAATGAATGGGCTCGAAATTGCATACACATGCGGTCAGTACACCCGTTTTGCTATCAATCTTTCGGATTCATGATTTACCTAGCAACCCTGTTTGGCAATGGCATCGCAACTGCTGCCAGGAGTCTCTGGCATTCATGCTGGCCTGTGCAGCCTTCGGACCGTCCTCCATTACCAAGGTGCAGAAGGATCTCTACACAGTAGTCAGTCCCGGATGCCGACATTCCAAGACGTCAACAACCTTCCTTTCTTCCGTGCGGTTGTGAATGACATTTTAATTGCGTTGCGACACTCTTATCACGAGGTGTCACATCATGTCACAGGCAACATATTTCACACTCTGCGGCACAACATCCGGGAAATATGGCAAAGTGAGACTTGCGATTTGTAAATACGTATCATTAGAAGCTTCACTTGAAGTATCACGATGGCCTATCAATAAGTGAATATCTCCGAAACTTCACAAAAAAGTGTGTTTTGAGACCACTTGCACCCTCCTGAACTCAGTCATTTCTAGATGGATTTCTTCGAGCGCAGTCGTAGAGTTGTCCGTATAATGGTGATCTCAAATAGTTGCCAGTTTACCCCGAACGTACGAGGCCGCCTTGAGACGGTAGAAAGCAAAGATCAAAATGCTTGCAAAATGAAGCTTGAAATGTGACATCACTCTCACGATGACAAACTTGTCCGGACTTTGTGCAAGCACGAAACACCAACAGCAAATATCCGAGGAAGCTAAAACGAAGTTCAGTGATGGAAAATGGCGCAGAGTGAACGGAATTTTAACACCGGAAAATTTGAGCAACTGAGTGTAAAATCGGAATCTGTTATGTAAGAAAATACTCAGCCACCGTGACAGTGATTTAAAGTTCATTAGATTAGTTTCTAATGAATAGTCAGGTTTGGATTGCAGCCACTATTGAGGCTTCAAAGTTCTAACGAATCTAGGGCACAGCCACTATTTTCATTACGAATGGAAAATGTCGACCGTAAAAAAACGAGGTCGGAAGAATGACGGTCACGAGATATTATGAACGATTACTAAGTACTCGTAACACCGCCTTTCCTGAAGGCAAACGTCCTGCCGATGTGGAAAACGTGCTTGAAGTAACTAGGAGGGCTATCGGAGAAGCAAAAAAGGCTGAAAGGGCTGCTGGCTGCCCAGGAGACAAGATTTCCATGTCCGCCCTCGTGGCAGACCTGGATAAATTTGACGAGACCCTGAAGCAAGCTCATCAACTTGCTGAGCAGGCTGAGTTGCTTGCAGACGCGGTCACCATGCCGCAGTAGCTCTTGGGCGGGAATGTATATGTACATCACCGAATACTATTGAGGCTGAATTACTCATATTATTACCCATATCTGCGCCTTCGGTTCCGTGATTAGCTGTAAGCGGATGCCCAGATTTTATGTGTGTCGGTTTATCATGAACAAGAAGGCACCCCAAATGACTACATTTGTTGCATCCTTCCCCGTTCCCCGCGTGCGCCTTCTGCCTTCTGCCCTCCGTCACTCTCCACGATGCACGATGCACGACCAACGCAAGGCTTACTCCTTTCCCGGCTATAGAAAGTTGCGTGCGCCCGTACGCCTAGCGGCGCACGACGAGCCCTACTTGCGACGTGCAAATACCCTCCATTTGCGATCTGGACCGCTTTCCCCTGTGCGGACAGCGACGCGGCCCGCGTGTCCTCCGCATCCCGCTATCGCTAGCCACAGACGCACACTCCGCTCCTCCCCTCCGTTTTCCAATCGGCACCCGAACCCGCACGCAGCGCCCCACGCACCACAAGCAAAACGTCGGCGGGCAAGTGCGGCGACCTCGCCTTGGGCTTCCTGTCGTGTTGCGCCACCAAGCTTGGGCGAACGCGGGCTAGGGGCGAGGTGCAAGGTAGTAAGGTACCGGACATGATGAATTCGCGCGGTGGGGAAAGTGCCCAGGCGAGAAAGGCGGATGTAGCGGAGCGCAGACGGAAACGGAGATAAGAATATTGGAGGGGTGTGGGTGCACACAGTCGGCACAATATCCGAGCCGGGATCTTGCACCCAGTCAATGGCGATGGCGAGAGGATCCGCGCCTTCCCTTCCGTCGATCTTTTCAAGTACCAAGAGTAATAATATTCGTGCCTCCAATGAGTATTGTCCACTCGCGTGCACGCGCGCTCCAGCTGCGAAGACGACGCCTTTGCATATCGCCTCCCTCCGTTTGCATCATCTTTATCTTCATTTCCCCGAGTACAAGCACGGGTCGGGATGCGCCTGGTGGAGAAATGACACGGCACAGCTTCTCCGTCCGCACCCACCCGCATCTCGTCTGCGGGCGGAGGGTGGAGTATCCGCGTATAGTATTCCGCGGGACAGAAAGAACAGCAGGCGGAGCGCGGAGGACGGTGCGGTGGATGTGAGGGCAGGGAGGATAACCCTAAGCCGGATGTGGTTACGAGTCTGGGCGACTGCGAAGACCGAGGGTGGGCCACCGAGACGGCGGCGGAGTGGCGGCTGTGGGCTGTGGGGACCAGTGCGACGTATGTGGCACACTGGAGATTTGGGCGGCGGGGAAGGGAGCGCGCAGGAGGAGAAGGCGATGGCGGCGCTGAGTAGAGTAGAGTAGAGTAGAGTGAGAAGTTATGGATTAGGATTAGAGCGGATGTAGTCAGCCTAGTCTTAGATAGTGTTGCCGCGACTCGAAAAGTCGAGTCGCGACTTAACAAGTCGACTTAAAATAATGTTCGACTCGACTCGACTCGACTTGGCCGGGCTGAGTCACTCGAAGTCGACTCAAGTCGACTCGAGTTGGTGAAGTCAGAGTATTTTTGAGACATTCTCAAATCAATGGAAAGAACATGAGGTGCTATTCATATTGTGCATAATTACATAGTGGCAGCATATTTCATTGATGCAATTGCAACTCCACCAACTACATGCCCATCTCGTCCTCCGGCATGCAACATTTGAAATACTTCAGCGAGTACCTGCATCGCCTCCTCATCAGCCATTTGACATTTTGATTGTGGCATTTCACGTGTTTTTTCGGGTTTTCACGTTGTTCACCAAAATTAATTCGGATTCCATAGGGTGAGTAGACAAGGAGAGCGGCCAGTACAATGTAGGATGGTTGGGGTGATGGTGGAGGTCCCTTGGGAGGTCCAAAGCCGGTGCGATAATTGATGATTCTGATGATATCAGCTGAACTTGTTCCGGTGTTGTGTGATTTTGGCCGAAAATTGTTGGGGTTGTCCGTTGTCACGTTTTGGCACATTTTCACACATTTTTTGGCGTTTTTTGGCGTTGTACAATACCACAATCAGATTGTCAAAAGTCCGATGCTGATGGTCTGTCCCGTATTAATTGTCGCTAGAAGACAGCTGCGATGCTTCCTGAAGAGATATTAAGGGCTTGAGAATATAACAGACAAAATGAACTTGAGAAGGCCTTTGGGAGATAATGAATGTTTCTTGCTATGATATGAACTGTTATATTAATCATTCAGCAATGTGTGCCATGCGGAGAAGGGATTCTAGACTTCATAACCAATGGCTGTTAAATAGGTATAGAGCTATAATAGTCCAAGAACCTCATAACCAGTTCGATCAGTGATCATCTCGGCCATGTCGGTGTTCAAAACAATGTTGACCACCATATTTAGAGTGTTGTTCTGAGCAATGTCCTTCGCAGTTCATACCGCCCTTATTGACCAAGAGTGGGTTCTTTGGCCAGACGTAGCATTTAATAAACTTGCACAAAGAGTCCATGCAACAATGTCTCAAACAGACCCTCGTGTCAGCAACGGCCTCTGGGTCGGCTAAACGACGAGCAACCCGGCGAGAACCCCAACCAGGAGAAACCCGACAGTCGCTAATAACTGGTTCGATCCCCGAGCAGCAAGATCAACCGAACGGACTCCTCGTTAGGAGGCCGTATATTGTGCGTCGGGATGCGAGGAGGAACCCGGAACGAGTTGAACAGGGTGTGATATCCACTCAGGTATAATACCCGGGGTGTGGACGCAACCCACAGTAGAATGGAGGGGAAGTGGGACAGGGTGGAGACAATCCCTAAGTCAAGCCAAAGCAGAAGCCTGAGATTAGACGAGGTAGAATCTACTGTACAGGGAGATTCTACCGTGCTTATATACATTATGAATAAATTAATGTGATCGTGATCAGTTCCTGTGTAGCAACATTAAGGAGCATTAATGCGTGATGCTCCTGTCTCCTGTGTGTTATCACCATAGCGTCTAAGGGTTAGGAGGACTGGTGATGCGGTATTCCTAACCCTTAACGTCTTCTAACATCTTGGTCCCTGAAGCCCGCGATCGGGCTCCTGTATGTAGCGTCGGAGGGTTAGGGGAACCGACTGTGCGGGTTCCCTAACCCTTAACGTCTTCTCTTTGTCCAAGTCCGTTGAAACCCGCGATCGGGTTTCAACTGTGAGAAGGTCCCGTGGGCGCGTCATGAGAGTCCCGTGACGCAGATGCGTCTGTAAGCGGTACAGACGCGTCGCGCGAAAAAGTAGAACCCGGGTGATTCATGACATCACCCCCCCTCTTCAAGGTCGTTGTCCCCAACGACTCGTGATTCTTCGTCCTATCATTCAGATCTTCTTTTCCAAAGGTGAGTTTTATCCGTCCCAATTTTTCCTGTGTCGTGGGGCTTATTGTCACTGCCCATCAATTATAACCCGCGAAGGCCCCTCCAGTCTTCTCCGCTCGGGAACCCGCTTTCCAAATTTTCCGGTTTTCTCCCTCCATTGTGGTCCCGTTGTCCGGATTGTGAACTCCAGCCATGGTTACAGGGCTTATTGTCACTGCCTGTGGGTCGTTTTTATCGTACCGGCATCCCCTTTGTCTTCAGCGCACGACTCCCATGTTTGTTGAATTCTCGCCCCTCTGTGGTACAACCCGCTTCCTTTGTTTCCTCCTTCCTCGGGTTTCAGTCCCTGGTTGCGCCCCTATTCTGCCCTTCTTGTCAACGTAATTGATTGCCGGCGGCATCTTGGTGTCATGCCGTCACCTTGAGGTTCTTGATCTACTTCCCAATCCAGAACCCGCTTAGCGCTTCTATTACGTCGCTTGATAGACTTTTGTCCCTGAAACACGGGTGCCGGGTTCTGAATTCATTCAGCGACCCTGTACCCCTGTCTCGGTTTCCGCCCTTTTTCCGCAGCAACGCTTTCTCTTCCTCGCCTTCATGTCGTCTATCCTCCACGATTTCGCCCTTGCTTGGAACTCGGGTCTGCGTTTCTTTTTGGATTCCTCGTACTCGCCCCTTCTGGGGGTGCCCTATCCGCCAATTGAACCTGACATTCTGGGGTCTCAGGATGGCGCTTCACACCCCTCTCGCCTCCTGTTGTATGGTCCACCCAGACGGTCTCTTCCTCGGAATACAGCACTTTCAGAGCGCTCCAACCAGCGGGAATTTTGGTTATGGCTTTGGTTATGGACCTCGTGGACAAGGTCCATTCAGGTTGTCACGCCTCCATTCCTCTCCGTCCTTGACCACGTCCTGCCCTATCAGGGGTTTTATGAACCGCGGCGTTTCCATAGGCTCCAGCGCGATTTGGCATCCTACCCGCTCGATTGGTCGGTGGCGGAGCTGGCTCATCAACATTTCCTCGCCCTTGCATCCCTGGGCCTGTGGCACGTCGAGATCCGGGGCCGCATGAACTGGCAGATACAAGTCTGCTGGCCTCGCACCAGCTTCTCACGCTTTCTCCCCGAACCTCTGGACGTTTGTCTGGATAAAATGTGCTTGTGGTTTCAAGACTGCCTCCGAGCTTGGAGGAAGGCGAAGGATTCGAATCGCGGGATCGCAGAAACCTGGTGGTCCCTTTTCTTCTTTGTGGTGTTTACCTTCCTTCTCCCAAACTCCCAATTCAACACCTGCTTTGCCAGTTGGGCATGGAAAGCGCCCTCCTTTGTCTGAACCATCACGGTGTTCGGGTGTCATGGTCCCCTCGTTACGAGAGACTAATGCACCGCCTACTCCCCGGAGCATTGGAGCATGTTCCCCTCCCGGAGCGTCCCACCGAACTGGCGCGTCTTCGAGCCCTCCCCCTCTTTGTGTCGTACCCCCCGGGTTACTTCGGGATGACCCCTTTGGACCGAATGGGTGTGGTGTCCCTTCGCATTTCCGATTTTGATCCGCGCCGTCTTCCTGCCGTTTCGACTAGTTTTTCCTCGGAGGGTATCTTGGAGTTTCTGGACGGTGTGTCACTATTCTTCTCCTTTCGCGATGTTGTCTTAGGATTATTCCAGCGACCGATTCGTCGGGATTCATCGTGGAAGGAGGGATTTCGGCACACATCCTTTCGGGCGCAGATTTGGACGCGTTTATTGCCGAGCACCGTTGGAACCCAGACGAATTCTTGGGATCGACTCCGGCGGCTGCGTTGCCCGTTCCTCAAGTTCTGCAGCGAAAGGTTCCCACGTCTTTCTCAGTGCGGCTTCCGGAACCCGACACTTCGCAGGCGTCGCGACCTTGTACCGCTGATTGGTCGCGACCTCAGGGCGCCATTATCCGCACTCTCTACCCTCCGTGTCAGCGTTGCGCCGCTGCCGATCGGTTATGTGTTCTGGACTTTCCTCCCTCGGACCCACTGCCCTCCAGAACTCCGCTGTTGTCACCCGTGTCAACGACGCCATGCGAGCTGTGACACGGTAGCAGGTTTGAGCACGGCTTTCGAGGCGCGAGACGAAGACTGGCTTTCGCTGTTCCGGGTGGAATTCTGGGAGCATCTGGGGGATGGCATCTTCCAGCCCTTGCTCCCGGACCCTCGTTCCACGGACTTGCCGCTTCTAGGTGTCGTGGCCTCTCCTCTCTACTCCGACCCTGACTCACCCCTTTCCTAGCGCAAATATATTCCTTCCGGGAATTTCTGTCCTGATTCCGGCCGGTGCAAGGGTTCTCCCGGGCCTTCGTCCGCCGATCTTGTCAATCACTGCCAGAGGACCGAGAAGGCCCTTCTCGTGCTAAACGGGCGCGTCGAAATTCCTGGTCCTCCGGGGAAACCCAGGAGAAGTAGGGCAGGAACCCGGCTTCCGGGGTGGTTGTCGAAGGGAGGTAGTCGCACACTCGTATTTTCATGTATCATTTGTTTTTCTCTCTTTATGCAATCCTTCCTGATTCGTTAAGCGAGCGTTGAGTCGTCCTTTTTCGGAAAGGGTGGAATTAGTTTATTTTACAATCTGGGGTCCTGCCCTTGTCGGCGTTGCGAAAAGTGAGAGTGACGAGTGAGAGGGGTATTGGGGTATCCCGTCCTGCGGGTTTCCTTGGCGGGTGGCCCCATAATCTACTCTTTGTGTCCGTTCTTGCCTCCCACGGTGGGGATACGGGCACGCTTCTTGGGGTGTGTAGTTTTGGGTTAGCCTCGCCCTGTTGCCTCAGGACCTATAGGTCCCGGGGCAATATTAGGACGAGCCCCCGCTTGTTCCTGTGCGAGTTTTCGGTTTCCGTGTCCGACAGGGATGGAACCCGGGGTTCCGGGGTACCCCTCTCCCTTAGGGTTCAGCTTCCTGGCCCCGGTTTCTGTGTTCCACATTGTGGCCCCCTTTCCCTGGAAAAGGTCGTGGTATGGTCGTGCGGCCCCAGGAGCTCCGGGGTCTGTCGTCGGAGTCTTGGAGATTTTGTTTGGGTTCCCCCACCCTGTAGAGAACACCGGAGATTCCATATCTGTCTCTCCACACTTCTTCGGCCTAAACGCGGATCCTGTCCTTGGGCCTCGCTCCTGCTGGTCCCTCCATAACTGTCTTGACGTCTGCACGGAGTAGCAACAGGGAGCGCCTTCTGCGCCAGGCATAGTGTTTCGAGAGCCTCCCGGGTTCATGGTCCCTATAGGGTGTCGGGTTCCCTCCTCTGGTCCCCCCGAGGTCCACCCGTATCCTCCCTTTTGACCACCGGGAAAAGGTTGTTGTCGTTCTGTCAGGTTGACAGAGGCCTCGTGTCTCCCTGAGCACTCTCCGCAGGGTTCTATGCGTGGTTTTGAAATGCGGGACAGCCATCTTCCCGTCCGCCCCATGGCCCGCCGGATTTTCGCCAGCCAGTAGTTGAGAGCAGGTTGCGGAGTCCGTCCGCATGCACCGAGGCAGGGAGTCGCTCGCTCTTCTTGGTTTACCATACCAGGGCTACACAAAGTGCAAGTATTCCCGTGGTCGCGGATACTACTTGGAGTAGCGTTCCCGTCCACCCTCCGGCACCCTGTCCATCGGCAATTCCATTTGTTAGGACTATTGCGATCGCCATCCTTTCTTTCTTGTTTCCAAGTGTATGTCGGTTTGTCAGGGCTGGCAGAAGAGATTCTACCTTCTGTCAGCAACGGCCTCTGGGTCGGCTAAACGACGAGCAACCCGGGGAGAACCCCAACCAGGAGAAACCCGACAGTCGCTAATAACTGGTTCGATCCCCGAGCAGCAAGACCAACCGAACGGACTCCTCGTTAGGAGGCCGTATATTGTGCGTCGGGATGCGAGGAGGAACCCGGAACGAGTTGAACAGGGTGTGATATCCACTCAGGTATAATACCCGGGGTGTGGACGCAACCCGCAATAGAATGGAGGGGAAGTGGGACAGGGTGGAGACAATCCCTAAGTCAAGCCAAAGCAGAAGCCTGAGATTAGACGAGGTAGAATCTACTGTACAGGGAGATTCTACCGTGCTTATATACATTATGAATAAATTAATGTGATCGTGATCAGTTCCTGTGTAGCAACGTTAAGGAGCATTAATGTGTGATGCTCCTGTCTCCTGTGTGTTATCACCATAGCGTCTGAGGGTTAGGAGGACTGGTGATGCGGTATTCCTAACCCTTAACGTCTTCTAACATCTTGGTCCCTGAAGCCCGTGATCGGGCTCCTGTATGTAGCGTCAGAGGGTTAGGGGAACCGACTGTGTGGGTTCCCTAACCCTTAACGTCTTCTCTTTGTCCAAGTCTGTTGAAACCCGTGATCGGGTTTCAACCGTGAGAAGGTCCCGTGGTCGCGTCATGAGAGTCCCGTGACACAGACGCGTCTGTAAGCGGTACAGACACGTCGCGCGAAAAAGTAGAACCCGGGTGATTCATGACACCTCGCTCCAATGGTCTTGCTCATCACCAGAATATTCCTCGGCCATTGTCCAGGCCACTAGTAAGTTTCTGGAGTGATCCTTGGACCCCGAATGGCGGGATCTTCCATGTATGCAGTTAACAAGTCATGACCTATGCCTTTCATGCATCATCTTGTGCAGATCACTTGAATCATTATTTGTATTCAGTGTCCCGTGGTGGGTGTAAACTTGGTTTCTTTCCCTACCCCGTGTGATTCATAAAGTAGTTCCCTACCAGAGACAATGCTGCGAATGAGTTGATAGCCCAAGAGGTCTTCAGAGCCAGTGGTTCAGTCTCTCCTGCTTGTTGGACCTCGCAGACAAGATCCATTGCCCATCTGCATAATCTCCGGGTTCAATATATGTGTGCTGTGAACTTTTCTCGAGTCTCCTTCCTGTGGTATTAATTTCATGTGCACAGCTGAAAATTGCGAGCATGACAGTGACTAATCTGGAGACTGGAGAAATGGTGTTCAGATTGGTGCATACAGGTTTCACACATTATCCATGCCTGATTCATCATGAAAAATGAAATCATCGTGTTGATACTTCTTCACACCGAAAATGGCAATGTTCCTGGTATGATAAAAACTCACTCTGAAAGTGGTAGAATCAGTGAAGGTTTCCATCTTAGTAGAAACTACAAGTAACAATATAATAGAAACTGAAATTGAAAGACATAGTTTCATAATTGCTTTCAGTGCTACAGAAACAAAGAATTCTTTCACATCATGAAAGGAACCCAGAAACTCGGATTTTCTGCGCGCCTTTCAAGACCATAGAAGGAAAGAGTTTCAGCACTGAAGAAAGAAGCGCTGAAACAACCGCTTTTGGCGCTGCTTTCTGATACCCCGAAACAGCAAGTTTTCATGGCGTAGAAATCTGTGCCATTTTTGCTATTGATCCGGAAAATGCCGGACCAATGGCAAAAATGGCTCAGGTTTTGAAACTCGTTCTTTCAGTCTTTTTGAAAGCAGCGCTGAAAGTGGCTATTTTGGTGCTGCTTTCTTTATTCTTCAAAGTGGCTATTTCAGCATTCCTGAAAGGCATAATGAAACCTCAATTTTCCGTACACCTTCCAAGACACAAAGAAACTACATTTCTTTGTGTCTTTGGAAGTGATTCTGAAACTAGGTATTGCAATTTCAGTTTCGATTACATTCATACTTGTAATTTCTACTCGGAGTGGAACTCAAATTGAAATCATCACTTTACAGGTAAGTTTTTATCCTACCAGGAATATTTCCATTTTTGGTGTGCTTTAAAATCCTCCCACCAACTATATCCAGTCAGAGTAGCACCTGAAGACTTGACTGCGAACATTGTGTATCTGTGTTTACACAGTACGAACTGTGTGAGAACAGCTCTCTCCTGCCGCCGCTATATGAATCTGTCCTTCACCAAAATTTAATTGAGTGCCCATCCATCTATTCAACATAATACAGCACTTCGGAGATGAGTTGATAGGCTGGTCGCTACTATAATCCCACCACTAGCCGCTGGTAAATACTAGTAGCGACATGAACTGTGACGTGTTTTGGGCTTTAATATTTCCATTGCTTGTCTATACCAGCTTATATAGGGTGGTTACTGATTGATTGAGATTTATCTTATGGAACATCGCAAATGAGCTGTGGACACCATGTACGATGTCTCCTTTTGATTTGGCAGACAGGTAGACAGTTAAGTCAGCCGAAACACGCACTGCCAGTTAGGTAGGATGTTCAGCTGGGCTGATAGTACTTACCTACAAAATAGACCGACTCAAGTCGACCTGAGTCGACTTGAGTGGACTTGCTGTCGACTCAGAAGTCGGTCGAAGTCGAGCGCGTGACTCGACTCGACTCGACTTAAGTCGCCAACCACAAGTCGACTTCAACAGGTGGAGTCGCGAGTCGCGGCAACACTAGTCTTAGACGATCCTCATTTCCTCCTCTCCACCATCCGCATGGAACTGCGCGTGTGTTAGCATCGGGCGGCGTGTACGGTGATCATAAGAAGGGCATACCAGAATTAAAGGGACGACAGACTTCAATAGCCTAGGGCAGATGGGCTCACGGTGTAAGGGCAACCTCAGCTCGGCGCCGGAGCGTGGGAGACTAGCGGGAGAATCCGAAGTAACTCAATTGACAGTACTAAATACAGGTTTCTAGAATACGCACCTAGCGGGAGAATCCAAAGAGAAGAAAGGATAAGGATTCCCACGCTAGGCGAGGTTTTTATAGGTACTAGCCAGTAGCACGTGTCCGGATCGATCGGCAGTGGTCTCGAGCTTGATTGCATAGCACGTGCCAGTGAGAGCGACCGGACGAGGGGGGTCGGAGGAGGACGGAGTCCGGAGGGACGGAGGATGACGTTCCGGACGAAGGCGTAGGCTGGGGCGTAGGACCGAAGGCCGGATGGTCGGGCGAGGTCGGACAGACAGATGAGGCTGGACGAAGGATCAGACGAGGAAGTGGGGCGGTGCGATGGGCCGGAGCTGGACGGACGGACGGACGGACGGGTGGTTCCCCTGACACACGGGCCCCTCTTCACCGCTCCTGGCTACTAATGTTGCTGCGACTTCCGACTTGACCCGACAAAGTCGACTTGGAGAAATCAACTTGAGTCGAGCCAAGTCGAGTCGGCAAGTGTGACTTGGCTCGACCTGCAAGTCAGTGCAAGTGACTTGAAGTCAACTTGAGTGACTTCAAGTCGGGTTTATTACCAATGATTGTTTTTGGTGCCGGAGAGCACGCAGAATTCGATTTGCAAGTTTTTTGTGCAAGTGTGGTGACTTGTGACCAAATGTGACACAGCGTGACAGGTGTGACGGGCCCTCGTCCGTGGCCCTCCCATAACGTCTGCGACACCTTTTGGACGCCTCCAACGTGCCCACAATTCCCCGGGTACATTATTCGTCACGTTCAGTTACTCTGGGCTTTGCTGCACGATCTGACCGCAGCATATAGCGCCTCAAAGATCAGTCACACCGTGTGATGCTTTCATCAATGAATGTGTTTCGTGGCTTTTTGGGTGTCTTTGTTGAAATTTCACATTTTACAGTTGCTGGCAGCATTCTGTAAAAATATACCCAACTCTAGTCACTCAAGTTCACTTACAGCGACTCGACTTGACTTGGGATGTGACTGAGTCGAGTCAAGTCAAGTCAGCTGCCGTCTTTGTCCGACTTCCGAAGTCGCGACTCGACTTCTCGAGTCGCGGCAACATTAACTGGCTACTCCTCTTCCCAGTTCTTCCCTCTGCACCCAGGGGGACGCAGATACGGAAACGTGAAAGGCGCGCCGAGTATTTCAGACGAGTTCCTCAGTCGTCTCGACTAGACGCAGGTCCCTGGTCGTTTCCATCCATCTTCCAAGCGATCGCGCCTTCCTCCCAACGGGTAGAGACGGCGCCGGATCGTTTCGGGCTCCCAGTTACGCCTGCGTTGGTCAATACTCTCACAGGCGTCCGCAAGGCGCTCAGAGTGGTCCGTTGTGTCTGAAAAGTTTCTGGCATGCCAGTCCAAGCGTGGTCACACCCTCGTCACATCAAAAACGCGCCCACGTGCCTCAGCCCTCCGACGCGTCCAGGTTAGTCAGATGGTTGTATATTCAACTCCGAGTTAGAAACCAAGTCGAACGCGCCCCGAGAAGACTTGGTGTTTTGCGCCCTTCCCCGTGAACAATAGGTTACCGACCATATTCGGAGTCGGCCTGAAAGAGCCTGAAAGGAATGCGGACGCCTGTAAATCTGCAATTCATATTAAAACTTCTTGGAATCTTTCTTAATCGTTTGTTGCTATTTCTCGGTGCTCTCATGGAATTAAGCCAGTAAAATATCCGGCATTTTTGGCATACGAGGGGAAATGGACCAAAGGTGAAATCACCGTGTGGGGGTCCAATGTTCATCCAGCACCTTATCTGACGCCTCCACCGCCAATCGGCGTCCTCGATCCAACGTTCTTGAGGGCAAGATCGGTAGGAATCCCCATTAGCTCGGCGACAGGATACAATGTCGGGTGCATGCTGCAGAGCATCGAGGTGTCCGCGCCAAATGTTTTTGCCTCAATACCAACGTAGCTGAGGCCACGGGACTAACACAGGGAGCGATGTAAAGAGAATATGTCTGTTGCGCAGGTATACACCTCGTAGGTAAACCTGCATTCTTGGCTCGTCGGCAAAAATGCAACCTTGCCCTCTCTATTGAAGTTCTTTTTTCATGAAGGTGTGCAACACAGCACATGTATAGGCTATTACTAGGAACAATAGGAACACCATCGACATTCAGCGGGGAAAGGTAAATATTAAATATCCGCCACCTGCTCCTCGAGCCAGGTCCAAAGCGCTTTCTCCGAAGCAGGATTAGTTGAGGGATTTACGCCCATATGGGCCCATGGACAGAGGTACTGAGTCAGAATGTCAGTCTGCGCATCAGTACAGATAAAACACGAACCTTTCCATTGAACGCAGCTCCCTTGTCGGTAGTTCCCGCCCAAAGTTGTGTCAGAGCGCCGTGCGGGGTGGGATAGAGCGCCGATTCCTTGCGTCAAAGGTGAATTTCTGGCAGCTGTGAAATGAATCCACGTACGACGAGGAACTTGGTGATGCCAGTGAGGTGGCGCTGCAGGCCGCTCTTAAGGTTGCCGGGGTTCAGCGCAACAGAAACAATACCCTGGTCTCCATATCGACGGGCAAGCTCGTTGCTAAATAAGACGTTGCCCTGCTCCCGAGTCGGATTCAGAATTCAACTAGTTCTACCCAACTTGAATTTCTGGTTCGACGCACCAATTTACTTTGATAATACAGCCGGGTAGGCCCCAGCTTCTTTCGTGCCGGGCTGTCCTTGAGGGTGTTATAGTTGATGTCTTCGCCGAATAATTGGGACGCGGTGGAAGATGTATTCACGATGCGTGCGGGCTTTCCAGGAGCCGCGGTTGAAAGGAGTGTGGGGAGCAAAAGCTTGGTGAAATAGAAGTGCCCTGCATACACGTCAGAAGACAGAAAGGGACGGGGGGGGGCGGATAGACACACCCACAACATTTGTGCTGAATGTGAGGTCGTAACCTTGGGTGGTCAGTTGCTCGATTGGAGGACCTTTGAGAGCAGAAATGAGGTCTTCGCTCTACAGCTCGTCAGACGGGGTGAAGCCGGGATGAGAGGAATGCTCACAGTAGTATTAAGCCTCTGTCCTCACCATTACGCCCCTTTTGCATCGTCAGAATCACTTCCACGTCAAGGTGCCTGTTCATACCCATTATTGAACAGAGCGTGCAGTTGAGTTTCCTTCCTGAAAAGGACGGAGCCAAAATGAGTGTAAGAAAACAAAACAAGGCTCGAAGCTCACTGGATGAATTCCTGAGCTGCACGTTTGACAGAATGCAGGTCGGCAAGATCTAGCTGAAGGAAATCGGTTTCCTTCCCGGTCTGTGACTAGAGATCATCAATGGCCTCCTTGGCCTTCTCTAGGCTCCGCGCTGCCAGATAGACCTTGGCATTGTGCTGAAGGAGTGCCTAGTGCAGTCGAGTGGGTCGTAGGTCTAGAGCAACATACCTTCACTGTTTCCTTGCCCACGCCAATGTTGGCGCCCGTCACAATGATCACCTATAGGGACGGGATTAAGGTCCCCGGTATATATAGATACATACTTGTTCGTCATCGGAATTTCGGTTCTGTAGCAGAGACCCTGCTAAAAAAATAAAACTTGATGATAAACCCGACCTCAAGTCACTCCAGTCGACTCAAAGTCACTTGGATTGGTTTCCAAGTCGATTGAAGTCACGGCAGTTGACCCGACTTGGCTCGACTCAAGTTGGGTTTCATAAGTCGACTTCGTGGGTTCAAGTCACAAGTCGCGGCGACATTAGCTGACGGACTTCTCTGGTGCAAATTTCTGCAGCCTTGGCCATGATCCAGCGCGCGACAGCATCATTCTCTATTGCTTTTCCCTCAACTGCAGTTTCAAGAATATGTATATGACCGCTTGTTCCAAGATAAGTGTTTGTTACATTCTTGATTGCTGAATTTTCCGAGGTAAACAACTCTGTAAGAAAGGTTTTCAAAGAGAACTTGGGGAAGTGCTTTTTCATGAATGTCAGAATAGCAAGAGTTTTTTCTGTGTCCGAAGTTTTGGGAACCCGATTGTTACTTCCATAAGTTAGATCAGATTCATCCATCTCAAAGTCGTCAGATCCAAGGTCAAAAAAAAGGAACATCCCGTGGTTCAAAGTCTGGTACAAATGGTCCTGGAGGGCTTGAGGTGGCGCCAACAGTGCTCACTGCATCTGCTTCTTGTCAGAAGTCGTCGCGAGTCCAACTCATTAGACTTGAACCGGATTGGGTAGTTTCGGCGGGATAGGGGCCAGTTGCCTCCCCGACTCAAATTTGAGTCCATTACAAGGGGCAATACAGAAGAGAATATGCCTATGAAGACTTTCGAGGCTGGTGGATGGGTGTGGAGGGAGAGAGCGAGTCTGTGTGCCGCGCGCAATCCTCGTGCAAGCCACGACTTGCGTGGGAATAAGTCATCGGCATTCTCGGAATCCTCGGCAAAGAGCTACATACTGTACCATTTCGACCAAGTGTTCAAGTCACGCGTAACACCGGGTTTTTCTGAGGCCTTTAAAATTCGCCACAATTCAAAAGAAAAAATTTCGGCCATCTCGGTGTATAAAAAATTCAAAATTAATGAACACTTGGTCGAAATGGTACAGTACTGTGAGCAAATTACATCAAAAATGATAAGGGAATGGTACGGTTAGTCAGCTGGTTGCGACCCAGACCCTCATGACAGGGTGCCCAAATTGGGATGTCATGAGGGACTGATAGCCGAGACTAAGTCGTGGCAACACTAAACGCGACCCGAGAACGGCCGAACTAATACTTATATACTGTATCACAGTCTTTTGTGCTCAGCATGAGGTGGATTGATGCAGTACGGAGTCAACCACTCGCTGATGGAGGTTACTTGAAAGAGGGGCGGACGGTTTTACATACGCGCAACATCGGGATCAAAGAGTCTTTCATATCATAATCCTTGAGATATTACTCGCGTAGAATTGAAGTAGTGAAATGTTGGTATTTTCATACGCGGGGAAATGATGAGGGAAAGCTCAAGGTAAAATCACCGTGTGGAGGTCCAACTTTCAGTGCCAGAAACTCATCTGACGAGATACGTTCTAATCTATTGGCGCTGCAACTAATATTTTGCAAGTCCAACCATCTCGTTCGACCCAATCGAAGATTTTCTTTCTTTCTTTCTCCTTCTTTGTGGGTACTCCGATCCATAGTGTGATATGCTCAAACTGGCGCCGAATCAAAATTCAAATCAACCCTGTGGTAGTTTAAATTCCCACCACAATTTCCGGTTGACTTCGGCTTTGGGCCAAGCCCATAGAACCATATGTCGACGATGTGGGATCGATATCGAAACTGGCTTCTTCAATTCGGGACCGGGCCTGGTAAAATTCTCCGACACTATTTTTTCCTGCGCTCCCCGGACTGGGACTTGAAAGTTGATGAAGCATCATATTCAATAGCACTGATACCAGAAAGACAGCGGATTGGCCAGACTCAACGGCTACTGTATCTCAAATTGTGCAGGGACTGCGAATGAAGATCAGCAACTTGGTCAATGTGCACTCCAAAATGCGGTGGTACTTACCCGCTTGAACGGCGGGTTCCATCTCAGCAAGAGGCAAACCCACTAGCTGCGCGACAGTATTGCTGTAGGGATCCACGCCCCTGGCCTCGGAAAGTTCGCGGACTACATTGTAGTGATAATTATGCCAAAGGTTTCCAGTGGGAACAAACAGGAACTTCCATCGAAGGAGCCCGTTCCGGTCGCATTCATCTTCCGACATTCTGGGAATCCCTGATGGATCCAACGACCAGTAGAAATGGTCCGTGTCAGGAAATTCAATGCCAGTATATGGACCTTCGCGCCGGACGCCTACGGAACAAGGGAAGAGATATGCTTGAAGTAATGTCCCCTCCGGACGCAATAGATAGCGAAATTCCTTATTAATCACCAACAGACATCTTAGCTTGTTGATAGTTACTGAAGCATGTCAGTGACCTTGGCATACATGTCGAGCCCGGAAACCTACCGTATCGAAATGTATTTCTTTCATAAATGGTTTCACTGATGCAGCGGTTCGCTTGTGACAGCCAACTCAGGTTGACTCGGTCTTCGTCCTCGTCCTCGAGCTCGAAGGATAAGTCCAAATATAAACAGTCACCAAGTGTTTGAGACATGAATATCTCGGACACCTTGAACGATCCAGCGGGGAAGGTGAATCTAAAGTGGATGAGCACACACCTGACCACGCGTCGCCGGGCATACCGTTTTCGTGGGGAGTCGTCCCCAGAATCCACCAGTACATTAGGGCATCGCTTCAAGGTCCAATTCTGCATCCGAATCCTCGATGAAGTAGGGATATGTGCAACCGGAACCAACTCGTCCGATCCTCGGATTCCGCCGAAAACCGAACCCAGAAACAACTTGGTCTGCATTTCATAATGTGTGCAGGGACCAACACGGACGGGAAGCAGTGCCGCCAAGAAATGAGTCCACTCGATGTATCGAGCCAATGTCTCCAGTGTAGGGTATGAGGCTGCTGATAGAATATTGAACATGGTGCGAAAGGCTTCCGGGGCTGGCCGCTGGTGCCAAAAATACTCGGTGTGCCACGACGAGAAAATGTGATCCGGACTCTGATCTCCAGAGTCATTGAAAAGGCCTGGCATAGTCAGACAGAGCTGTGGGCGTTCTCGTTTGACACAAATCGTCGCTTCTAAGCCCTGAAGATGGTCGTTTCAGTGATGGGCGAATCCAAGAAAAGACATACCTTCTCGTCGCCCAGAGACCAATAGTGATGCGGAGAGCATTGCTGATGAATACACTGTGAGATATGAGGAGGGTGTGAGAAACAAAGTTTCACCTTGAACTGCGTGAACTTGGAGGGAAGTGAGATCAAACTTTTGCACGACAAACAAAAAAAGCGAACGCACAAGCATTCCTTCGATGCAGGCCCAAAGAAAATCAGAGGACGGTCTGTAAAACTTGCGATAGATTGGCAGTGGTATCAGCTCTATCGCGCTCATTGTTCAGATATCCAAGACCGCAAAGATGTCGCAACGGACCGTCGTAATAAATCAGAGCGTGTAGCCCGGTTGTGGTTGAAATACCAAACAATTGCCATATATTAGGGTGCCTGACCTTGAATGAGCGACGAAATCAGGATCGAGAAGACATCATACTTGAAGCGAGAACACAGCGCCAAGTCCGATTTCCATCTCTATAGAAAAATTAGGAGTATCTGGTTGAAACTTGAAGCAATAGAAGTACTTACCTCATTAGCGTCCTCGTATTTGGCGACAGTCATGAGCGATGGTTCCCCTGCTATGCGAGCGGTGAACATTTTGATTCTGTTCACTTTGCTCGCCATAGCCGTTTCATACAGAAGGTTGATGTCGCCTAACGCTATGTGGCGGAACTGAAGATGGATGCACGGGTATGTGAAATGTGTGGAGGCGAATGCGAACGGCTAACTTGAACTGAGTTTTCAGAGGCAGGTAACCTCGTTTGAATATTGCCCACTTTGATATTTGTGTCAATTGTTGTGACGAGCTGGGCAAAGGTGTTAATAAGAGACGGATTCCCAAACAAACCATACAAGGAAGTTGAAGCGCAATTCTGTTGGAACGGAGCCGAGCAACTCGGAGCAAGTCATGGTAGGCATCTAACAAAGTGGAGCACGGCTCCACCATGACTCGCGGACTGAGTCAAGCCGCCACTAGGCAGTACTGCGCAGCAGTACGAGGAAGCTAGTAGAACATTGTAGAATAATTGAATGACGCGTACACGGTGCCGAGGCTGTGCACCGAACGGTATATAAGTAGACAGCTTTCTTGTAGTACAATAATAACAACGAAGCGAACCCTACCAAATTAACCAAGCCAACGAAAGAAAGAACAAGAACTGTAACGTGAAGAAGAAAGAAGAAAACCCCAACAATATCTGTATTATTCTGTACTATACGCTAACCCCGTAGTAAGGTACGTATTTTTCTATACATTTACGCTAAAAGGTTATGGGCCCCGCCCTTACTAACTTTTCAGAATCATCCAGAACAAAAAGCGACACTCTCAGCACCGACAATTCAGTAGACTTTTGTAATACAGAACCTACTCAACCTATTCCCATCCTACTATGTCTGATAATATCTCAACTCGATTTGAACTCCTCAATGAGGAGAATTGGATGCCATGGAAGCGCCGCCTGTTGGCAGTGCTCCGAGACAATGACCTTGAGGGTTACGTTGATGGTACCACGGGCTATCCGGCGGTCGCAGCCGCGGCAAGCCCAACAGCAGACGAGAAGAAATTAATTGCAGCATGGAAAAAGGCGGATGGGAAGGCTAGAAGCAAAATTGAGCTTGCCTTGGGAAATTCCCAAATGGTTCATATTGCGGGAGCGACGACAGCGGCACAAATGTGGACACAGTTGTGCACTGTGAAAGAAGCAAGAGGTCAGCTGGGGATCATGTCGTATCGACGGAGGTTGTACCGGACGATAGCCGAAGAAGGCAGCGACATTGCGGCTCATATTACGGAGCTGCGCTCTATACAAGAGCATCTGAACACGATGAGTAGCTTGGTTTCTGACCAAGAGTTTCTCATTGCGTTGATCACATCTCTCCCAGAATCTTGGGATCAATTCACGAGCTCGTACCTAGCAGCAAATAACGGTAAGTTATCATCCAGCAGCACCGGCAGTACGGCGGTACCCTCCACCACTGGGCCAGCGAGCCCCGTCACCATCAACTCTCACGAGTTGGTTGCACTCATTCTCGAGGAGCATCGACGTCGGAAGGAGAAAGCCGGAGAATCGACGACAGGATCATCAGCACTATTCGGAAAGAGTCAGAGTACTCAACTGCACAGTAAATCATCACCGGATGACGGATGCTTCAATTGCGGAGCTTCTGGCCACATGGCGAAGGATTGCTGGAGCAGGGGCGGAGGCAAAGAAGGCCAAGGCCCAAAGCACTACAACAAGAAAGGGAAGTGGAATGGGACTTCGAAGAAGAAGAAACAACATTCGGCAAACATAGGCACCAACAAGGCTGGGAACACTCAGTCCGCATTTGGCGCTATCCATTCCAATGAACCCCGATTCGATCCCCGCATATCGAGGGATGCATGGCTCGCAGACTCGGGTTGCACTGTTCATATCGCAAACAACCGTGATATCTTTGGCGACTACACACCAATTTCTGGCGAGACCATCAACGGACTAGGCGACAATATTGTGAAGGCTTACGGCCGAGGAACTGTAACTCTCGAGACCGTTATAAATGGGACGAAACACACAATCACGTTATACAACACATTGTACGCACCGACAGCCGTTAACAATTTGCTTTCAGTTCCGCGCATCGACGATGCGGGAGGGTCAGCAACGTTCCGAAATGGCACGGCCAACATCAGGGACAAGAAAGGAAAGCTCGTCTTGCAATGCAAGAAGAAGTTCAGACTTTACTGGCTAGACAAGGTCAGCGCTGTGAAAGTTGGGAATCGAGCGAACGCCGGGAATGCAGAGGAAGTTGACCCAAACAGTTGGGCTTCGTGGCATCGCCGATACGGCCACGTCTCTAACTCGACACTAGAGCTCCTCATCAAGAAGAAATCTGTAGAAGGACTCTCCATTGATCTCGATAGCAGGCCCACAGATGAGGGATGCGAATCGTGCATCGAAGCCAAGATGCACCGGCAACCATTTCCAAGAAAAGCCCTTCACCGCTCAAAGGAGCCAGGAGAAGGCATCCACAGTGACCTATGGGGTCCTGCACGCACGAAGTCAACTGAAGGTAATTATTACTACATTTCCTTTACCGATGATGCTAGCCGCAGATTAACAGTATTATTCATGCGAACCAAAGACCAAGCAAAGGTGAAGGTAATGGAGCACATCGAGTGGTTAGAGCGGCAGCATGGGTATCAACCTAAGTGGATTCGCGTCGACGAGGGAAGGGAGTACCTGAACGACAAGTTGAAATCAGCACTTGCAGCAAAAGGTATAGAAATTCGTCCGACAGCACCATATTCCCAATCCCAAAACGGAGTTTCCGAGCGGATGAACCGCACCCTTGTGGAGTTGGCACGAGCAATGTTAGCAGAACGGAATTTACCCAAGAGTCTATGGGAATTCGCTGTGACACATGCTGCTTACATCCGCAACCGTTCACCCACAAAGGCTCTACCAGACGGCAAGACACCGCATGAGGTATTCACAAAGGAGAAACCGGACGTATCACATTTCCAGGAGTTTGGAGTACCAATTTGGATTTTCCGCGAGGACGTGGGAACATTATCCAAGCTGGACAAAAGGGCAGTGAAGCATGTATTTTGTGGCTATTTGGATGGACCGAAAGCCATACGGTATTATGATACAGGGACTCACCGAGTTAAGATTTCACGCAACTACAGATTTTCTGACCCCGCCATTAAATTCAACGAGATTGAGTCTAATGTGCCATCCGAGGGGGAGAAAGTCGGGATTGCGCCTGGCACATCAGCAAATCAACCGATACCGACACCAGTACAACCGCCGCAGCAGGCAATCATGCATCTAGAATCAGTATCGAGCACATCACAGGAATCATCAGCGTCCCGGCCATCAACACCGCGGAATACGACAGAACCCAATCCTAAACCGAATCAGCTCAATGCAATTCCACTCCGGAAATTGACACGCACCAGAGTAGATCACAACTACCTTAAACTCGGAAATCCCAGCGCACGACGGCCGAAGGCAGGCCGCTCCCAACGTGACACACAAGAAGAACAAACGGCCGAGGCGGAAGAAGCCAGTGATGAGGATCACAACACGATGGCGAACTTCGCGTACATGGCCACATCGGGAGAACTCGACCCAGGACAACAAAATATTCCCAAGAGCATTGAAGAGGCGAAAGCATCACCCGAATGGCTACAGTGGGAACAAGCAATAAAGACCGAACTGGAGAACTTGACAACAATGGGAACTTGGAATCTGGAAGATTGCCCAACTGATAGAAAGCCCGTTGGATGTCGTTGGGTATTTGACCTTAAGACAGGTCAGCAGGGGGAGATTGTTCGCTATAAAGCAAGATTGGTAGCGAAAGGTTACTCACAAGTCCCCGGCATCGATTACTTCAACACATTCTCACCAGTAGTGCGCCTGGAGTCACTTCGAGCACTTTTAGCAATCGCAGCTGTGAAGGATCTAGAGATGAAACAGTTGGATGTGAAAGGCGCTTACCTTAATGGAGACCTGCAAGAAGAGGTGTTCATGGAACAGCCTCCAGGTTACGACGACGGAACCGGACGGAAATGCCATCTCAAGAAAACTCTGTACGGACTGAAGCAGTCAGGCAGAGAGTGGAACCGAAAGCTACATTCCATACTTGCAAAGATTGGGTTCAACCGTCTAGAAGTCGACCATGGCGTATATCTGCGCCAAATAAAGGACAAATTCATCATTATCGCGGTGTGGGTCGATGACCTACTGTTATTCAGCAACAGCACCACGATGATATCTGCCACTCAGATCGCATTGGCACAAGAGGTCGAAATTGTCGACCTTGGAGAGCCGAAGAAGATAATTGGTATTGAGATATACCGGAACCGAGCAGAGCGGAAAATCCAGATATCGCAGGAGCATTATATCGATAGTGTTCTGAAACGTTTTGGATACGACGAGATGTCACCAGTCAAGACTCCAATGGACCCGAATATAATATTGGAGAAGAATCCCGCAGAAGGGAATCCAGTCGATGAAAGAGGCCACAGTTTTGCGGAATACATGGGCTCGCTAATTTGGCCAGCCACCATCAGTCGCCCTGACATTGCCTATCCGGTCGCCAGAATAGGATCGTATACAGCAAATCCGAGTCCAACGCATTGGACAGCAATAAAGAGAGTATTCCGGTACTTGAAGGGAACGAGAGATAAACGGATCACCTTCGGAGGTCCAGAGTTTAGGTCCAACTCAACCTCAATATTCCAGCACTACGGCGCGTATAGTGACGCCGACTTTGCGTCCAACCCAGATGACAGCAGATCTGTATCAGGTTATATTTACCTTCTCGCAGGTGGTCCCATAGCTTGGCATTCCAAGAAACAACCAACTGTGGCACTTAGCACTGCAGAAGCGGAATATTCAGCACTCACCGCGGCAACAAGACACGCAATTTGGCTTCGATATCTATTCGAAGCGCTCCCATTCGATTTCCCCATTGAAGACTCGACATTGGTTTATTCAGATAACCAGTCCGCAATATCGATTGCGCGCGATCCGCAGCACCACGCGAGATCCAAACACTTCCGTATTGAAAATCATTTCATTCGGGAATGTGTTGAACATGGTATCATCAATGTTGAATATTGTCCAACAAACGACATGGTCGCAGACATATTCACCAAGGCATTGGCCCGCGCAAAGCATGAAGAGTTGTGTGAAAGCATGGGGCTACTGCCGGCTTGAGGGGGAGTGTTGGAACGGAGCCGAGCAACTCGGAGCAAGTCATGGTAGGCATCTAACAAAGTGGAGCACGGCTCCACCATGACTCGCGGACTGAGTCAAGCCGCCACTAGGCAGTACTGCGCAGCAGTACGAGGAAGCTAGTAGAACATTGTAGAATAATTGAATGACGCGTACACGGTGCCGAGGCTGTGCACCGAACGGTATATAAGTAGACAGCTTTCTTGTAGTACAATAATAACAACGAAGCGAACCCTACCAAATTAACCAAGCCAACGAAAGAAAGAACAAGAACTGTAACGTGAAGAAGAAAGAAGAAAACCCCAACAATATCTGTATTATTCTGTACTATACGCTAACCCCGTAGTAAGGTACGTATTTTTCTATACATTTACGCTAAAAAATTCATTGATCCGCAATTGATAGCGGGCTATCTGGTCTGCTATACTCTCGGCACGCAGGAATTCCTTGAACCAAGCACGGAGTCCCACTCGACCTTGCGCGAGCCTTTCCAGTTCAGTCTGGACCACCCGCAACAAGCTACGCTCATCAAACAAAATCAGTGAAACATTTATCCTGTTTGCAGTAATGGTGCGACTCACCTAATGAAATCCTCACACAATCCCATAAATTGTACGTCTGCCACATGTCCGCGAGCCAAGATTTCAGCCTGTAACAAACGGACAATCTCCACGGTGCCCGCACACAACTCTTGCAAATCGTCCCTATTTCTCTTCATTTTCTGCAGTTTTCGTTAATCGTAGATTGGCAATAGAATATAGTTCTACAGACATCCACTGTCTCAAGAAAAATGACCACAGTGCTGAGGGCCGCGCGAATATACGGAAGTTGAATGAGCTCCGCGCCTGCCGCAATCGTCTTGACCGTAAGGATCCCATGAGCAAGCCAGTCTTTGGCCGTCGATTCAGCGAATGGGTGAATAGATATCGGAGCATGAAGTGCAATGTCTTTGGCCTCCAGGGGCGATATCCTTTGCCCAGTGTTCATGGTGAAAAGCAGAAGTGGGGGCAGCGTGTGAGCGGACTCTGATTTAGACCCGCGTTACTACGGCGTATGATCGGGAGAACATCAAAGGTCCACAAATCCGGGCGCATAATTAAGGACGCGACCACATAGTAGGCCATGGCCACCCATTGCGGCGAGTGTATCGGATGTATCCGAAGCAGTGATCGGGATGTGTTTGGCCGCCAATGTGGCTTCTCTGATTTGGCCCGTGGGAGAAGAGAAGAGAGTGTGAGACTAAGTTTCATTATCTCAAACGCTCCAAAAAAACAGAAGAAACCCGCACCATCAGGTTGCACATCAACGAGGCCACCTGTTTCGCTCAGGGCCACAGCTTTCTCCGCACAGGGTAGTTAATAGGGGAAGCTAAAGCGCTCCACGGAGGTCGATTCAGAGGTGGATTCAAAAGTTGATTCAGGGGTGGATTCAAACACCCGAATCGGCCTTTGAATCGACCTGAATCGCTGCTGCGGCTCCGGAGGAACAGTACCATCTGAATCCGTTTTTGAAATCTGCTTCCAAATCCACATCTACTTAACTTTGTGTCATCACCTGGATTTATAATTTTATTCATTTGAGGCTCCATGGGTGACAGAGCTGCGAGTAGCTCGCCCTCCTGTGCATTGAGACCGGTGCGGCGAGAAAAGGTACGCTTGAATTTCCTTCTCTGGTGCAAGGCATTTGTTATACGCAGTGTGGTGGTTGAATAACATTTATAGGATGTCCCGCGCGAAGCTGAAGGGACGGTGCCAAGACTACCCAACAATTGTCACACATAGCGTGGTTTAATTTACTTGCTGTAATTTATTTTAATTGTCAAATGTCTGAATCCTGTAACGAACCCTTCTCTGAATCCAGTTCTGAATCGGGAGGGTGCGGATTCTTGATGGTTTCATTTTCATGAATCCAACGTCAATCACCGGCGAATCTACTTTTGAATTGACTTCCGTCAACCGCTTTGACTTCCCCGAATGGTATAGTGGCTCAAATCGACGCCTCTCCAATTGCGTTCAGAGCGATCACGATGTGGGGACCAGCAAAAGGGTATCCCACGCTCCCAAAATTTGGTCTGGTAGACTCAACTTGAAAAGTGGTGAATGGCTGCTTGTTTGCGGCGGTCCCAAGCGCAGAGGCATGACACGATTCGGCTGTTGCGGGCAGTGATTTGGGATGTGCTTGTCTCAAGACATGTGGAGCGCTGAATGCTCAATCCCGAGTTCGAAAATAAAGACCTAAAACGGAGCGGACCGCTTTTGTAGCTTCGTTGATTCAATTACTTAACGGATACCAAATGACTTGGTGAATCGAGGCGAGCCCTCGCGTCTTTTCTTGTGTGTGTATACACAGTCGAGCCATAGCACCGAGCCTGCTGATGTTCCTTTCTCTTTTTCTGTCTTTGCACATCTTCTCGCATCACTCGATGATTTGACTGGGGTGCATTTTCCATTCATTTGATTTATATCCTTATTTGCCCTAAACTCTTTCCATTTTTCAGGGTTTCACTAGTCTTGGCTCCAGATGTTCGGGCAGAGATCAGGCAGAAAATGATGGGAAAACAACAGTGGGATCACCGAAGGAATCGACATTTGCGGGCGATGCGTTGTTGGGTACTCTGACTCGACAGCGAATCACCTGTGAACAGGAGGCAGTACCCTCGAGCAAAATTATAGCCAACGTTCAGTCAAATGTGTGCGACTGTACAGAAACCCCAGGAGACCAGCCTGAAACGGCCCACTGCCGTTGGCCGATCTGTTGGACACGAACAGGAAATTCATCCTGAGCCGCCGGGACCATAAAAAGTGCGTTCTGTGCTACGTCGAAATTTGAGACAATGTGTGGAAGCTATACTTCGATACCGAGAAAGAAGAGTAGCATCAAAACTCAATAAATAAGCGCCACGTTTCGGCCTTTGTCGGCGTATCGGGATTCTGCGGCCGTCGCATATCCGCCACCAAAAAGCAAGCAGGCCAACTCTTCACACCAAGACAAGGCGATCCCTCGACGAAAGCAGCAGGCGGCGACGGGCGTCACCGACCCGACGGTGTCTCCTCCCTATCCTCGCTCATTGATCCAGAGTCAGCCACCTCCGCTTCACCTCCATTGCCCGAACACTGAGTCGTTGGCCCGAGAGCGGGTCGCGCATGTACATGTGCATCGGTATAGAGGGGGGCACTCGCGTAAGAACCATCCACTCCGGGGACGATGGGCGCCCGAGTAGCCAGCAGGAGATTCGTCGTCACACGCACGCACGGCGATCGTGCCCTCCTCCCCACCTCAGAGACTTGCGGCGGCGGTCTCCTCCTCCCCGCATTTTCATTTTGCTCTCGCTCTCCGGCAGTATCGAGCGCATCTGCAGCACGGCGGCGGGTGCGGGTACGGATTCGGGTCGCGGTGGCGCGTGTGCGTGAGTGTGACCTCGCAGGTGCGTGGCGGGGGGCTTAGTGAAGGAAAGAAGTCGCCACAGGGATGACGAGGACGCGCCACGCTGTACCCTCGCACGTCGACTAAAGTGACGTAGGGAGAATCGGCAGCGCAAGCACGGGTAGCGGATGCGCATTGATGTAGCGTAGGAGCGGAAGGAGTAGCTCGTCGCGAGACGGGGGCGCGGTGGCACGAGGACGAGGACGAGGACCACGAGAAGAAGCTGCGGGGCCAATACCAATACCCCTAGCCTCCACGGAGACCCCCTGCGTGGCTAGGCGGCACCGGTGCGAGGTAGTACAGTAAGCACGACGACGAGAACGAAGCCGAAGCTGAGGAGCTATTGGTGCGTGTCAGCATTGGAGCAGAGAAGGGAGAGAATGCCTTACTCGTGCTCTTCCTTGTCGTGAAGGATCTTCACCGCACGTCCATGCCCCCCCATTCCCTCCCCTCCCCTCCCCGCGCACCTCCTGGCTACTCCTCTCCCCGCTTGTCCTCTTCCCCTTCCCCTCCCCTTCCCGACTCCATCCTCGTCCTCCTTCAGCTACGTATGTGACATCCCGAGGCGAGAAGACACCCGAAACACATGGAGCTGTGTCGCGCGGTGAGATACCGCCAAGCGAATCACTCCTCGCGGGCGGCTCTCCCCTCCACACTTCAGCCGCGCGCTGCGGCCCGTCCCCTCGTCCAGGATAGCCGCACCGCGCCGAGCGAGGCACATCCGCACGAAGGCCCATGACATGTGCGCGTGCGTGCGTCCATCATCCCCTCCCCCGCCCCGCCCCTCTGACACCCGCATAACCTCCACACGGCGCCGAGCCTCCCCGGTCGTGCGCTAAGGGCGATGCGTCCGAGCGGTGTCACGGCTTTCCCTTCCTCGTCCCCGCGTCCCCGCGTTCCCGTGCGTCTTGGTCTTGGGAAGGATATAGAGTACATCCTTCCCCGCGCGCGCCTTCTGCCCTCCGTCATTCTCCACGATGCACGATGCACGACCAACGCAAGGCATACTCCTTGCCCGGCCATGGACAGTTGTGTGCTCCCGTACGCCTCTCGGCGCACGACAAGCCCTCGAGCACCGCGACTTGCGACTTGCGACGCGCAGACAGATACCCTCCGTTTGCGCTCTGGACTGCTTTCTCCCACGCAGACAGCGACGTGGCCCGCGCGTCCTCCGCATCCCGCTATCGCTAGCCACAGACGCTCACTCCGCTCCTTCCCTCCGTCTTCCCATCGGCACCTGCACCCGCACCCGCACCCGCACGCAGCGCCCCACGCACCACAAGCAAAACGCCGGCAGGCAAATGCGGCGACCTTGACTCGGGCTTCCTGTCGTGTTGCGCCACCAAGCTTGGAGCGGACACGAGCTAGGAGCAAGGTGGTATGGTGGGGAAGGAATTAATAATTCCGGACATGTAGAATTCGGCGCGGTGGGGGAAAATGCCCAGGCGAGAAAGGCGGATATAGCGGAGCGCAGCGCGGTGCGCAGACGGAGACGGAGATAGAAATATTGGAGGGGTGTGGGTGCACGCAGTCGGCGAAATATTCGAGACGGGATCTTGCAACCGGTCAATGGCGATGGCGAGAGGATCTGCGCCTTCCCTTCCGTCGATCCTTTCAAGTACCAAGAGTAATATTCATGCCTCCAATGAGTATCGTCCACCGGTTCCTCCAGGCGCGCTCCAGCCACGAAGACGACGCCTATGCATATCGCCTCCCTCCGTTCGCATCGTCTTTATCTGCATTTTCCCCGAGTACAAGCACGGCTCGGGATGCGCCTGGTGGAGAAACGACACCCGTCCGCACCTGCCCGCATCTCGTCTGCAGGCGGAGGGTGGAGTATCCGGGTGTAGTATTCCGCAGGACAGGAAGAACAGCAGGTGAAGCGCGGAGGACAGCGCGGTGGATGCGAGGGCAGGAAGGATAACCCTACGCCGGATGTGGTTATGAGTCTGGACTGCCAAGACCGAAGGTGGGCCACCGGGACGGCGGCGAAGTGGCGGCAGTGGGGCACCAGTGCGACGTATGTGGCACACTGGGGCTTTGGGCGGCGGGAAGGGAGCGCGCAGGAGGAGACGGCGATGGCGGCGGTGGTGGTGCTGAGTACAGCATGAAGTTATGGATAAGGATTAGAGCGGATGCAGTCAGTCTAGTCTTAGACGATCCTCATTTCCTCCTCTCCACCATCCGCATGGAACTGCGCGTGCGTTAGCATCGGGCAGCGTGTACGGTGATCATAAGAAGGGCACACCAGAATGAGAGGGACGACAGACTTCAATAGCCCTAGGCAGATGGGCTCGCGGGCCTCTCTTCACCGCTCTTGGCTACTCCTCCCAGCTCTTCCCTCTGCACCCGCGGGGACGCAGATACGGAAACGCGAAAGGCGCGCCGAGTATTTCAGACGAGTTCCTGGAGTCGTCTCGACTCTCGACTAGACGTGGGTCGTTTCCATCCATTTTCCACGGGATCGTGCGTTCCTCGCCTCCCAACGGGTATAGACGGCGCCGGACTGCGCTGGTCAATACTCTCACAGGTGTCCGCAAGGCAGTGGTCCGTTGTGTCTGAAAAGTTTCTACATGTCGAAGCATGGTCACACCCTCGTCACATCAAAAACGCGCCCACGTGCCTCAGCCCTCCGACGCGTTCAGGTTGGTCAGATGGTTAGCTTCACTTAAGGTTGGCCTGACATCAGTTCGAGAGCACCGGCATGTTTTATCTTGATCGATGCCGGCCAATATGGTTAGAGGATGGGGTAGCGGCAATTTTGTCGCGCATTGCATTTACTGCCAATAGATTTCGCCGACTCCCGCCAATGCCTTGAAACAGCTGGAACCTATTATAGCAGCACTTTCAGTGTGTCCATTCGGCCGTGGTCCAAACATCACATTACGGGAAGAATTCGTATCATTAAATATTCGACATTTTACAATTGCAAGGCAAGCGGACAGCTGATATTAACTACATCAACAATGCAGAGTCCGAAACCGGAGACTTAACCCCCATGGATGGAGCGGCAGGCACGGCGGTACCGGAAGGTCACACCTTACTATCAAGGTTAGAAAGCGTGAGCCCAGCGACCCTCATTATAAGTCTTTGACTGGTATACTCGCCTGAAATCCTCGTGGGATGGAGTATCGCGACGACGATTTCTCTTCCGTCGTAGGCCTTTCGAATCTTTTGAACCTTTCGAACGCAGCGATGATAAGTCAGAAACACAAGTGGTATTTGGACTCAACATACCCGTCATTGAGCTCAGACGCGAATCTATCTTGACCTTCGGCTTTAATGCTGAGCTGAAATACATTGCTTCAATCTTTCACAGTCGTAAAGTGAGTGGAAAATGCTCACGAAAATCGACGCCTCAATTTCCTTCACGCGCTTTGAGCACTCATTGGCGATCCGTAGAATTGCTGCAACACTGTCCAGATATTCTCTCCATGACATTGTATCCAAGGTTAAGATTCGCTCTCGAATCTTGGACGCGCTCAATTTAACCCTAAGAAAAGGAAATTCCCATTACTCTTGGTGCGTTGTCGGGGATGACGAGAAGAACTCACTTGGCCAGATTTAAGCACCTAAGCTGTAACACCGATTCCTCCTGCATGCAATGAATTCGTTCAAGTTCCAAAATTGTCTCCGCGGCTTGAATCGCTTGCTCAAGTTGGTCAAGCTTGTATAATGGATATCGTTGGAAAGTGGCACAACCAAGAAATCCGCCAAAGGCAAATGCAAGGCAGATATACCACAGGGTGGTCGAAACGACAGCAGCGTAGAACAAATGTACCACAGATCTGAGATCAAGCAAGAGTTGGTTCCAAGTCGCAGCAGCAAATCTGACGCCAGAAGCCTCGTATACCAAGGTCGCAACCACGCTGAACAGGGATAACCAAACTATGATGCGAAGCGAGATGGCGTCCCGTTCATCCGCCTTGACGCGTAGGTATGTCCCACCTTCAGACGGTAGTTGGAATAAATGTGGCCCAGATCGATAATACATACCTTGAATAAAGTCTGCGGTGTATCTTTTAAAGATCCTCCCGATTAGTTCGGCCTTCTCGGGAACCATCTCATCATCCTAAGACAAATTTCAATAAATGAAGTGAACGTGTACACAGCGCACCCACGTCGCGCAACACCGAAACCCATTCATCATCGTGTGTAACTGCTACCAATGGTCCTTCCTGAGACTAGTTTCATTAGATGCCAGTCACAGGCCAGCCTCGATTCAACACTTACTATGACGGAGCCAAGAAGATGCTTGTTGATGGCATCCGCTGGATGATATGGCTAATTATTCGTGAGTGAGTGACCTGACCCAGAGACATTACATACTCGAGGTGCTTCAGGATAGTACTCGATGGTTTCGGATTCCTCACGTGGGGATCCAGCTTGGCCGCCACCGTGGCTTGTATCCCGAGAAACAGCATCGGTGCGACCCAGCGATGGAGACCGCGAAAAGGAAGCGAACCACCGTCTTGATAACATGGTGAGCGGTTTCGAGTCCACAACCGGGATCGCTTGCGCTATCTTTTTCCGCCCTACAATGTGTATGGCAATCCTGAAACCACGTATAAACACGGTTTGGTTTTGAATCGACGGATCTTCCCCAGCAGGTCGGCGTGGACCGGAGTCAGCAAAAGCCCCATTCATTTGCCATTGCCAGGCGTAAGAGCCGCTTGTGGACCCGATTTGTGTAGCCTTGAGTTTGAGAGAAATATTACAGTCCCGAGACTGGTTGTCCACCGCACCAACAATCCACGACGCACACTTGTCGATGCCAGTGACAAGATATAGTTCGTCGTGTTCAACCATACATCCCAGGCTTTTCAAAAACTCGTACCAATTCTGAGCATGCTTCAACGCTTGTCGCCTAAATTTATCGAGAAAGCGCAGGTTGATGCGGGAGGCCCCCTCTGGCATCAGAAGGATCGCAGCCTGCTTTGAAACGGTGGAAATCTCGATAACTGCCCCCGCTCCTACTGGGGAAAATCTGGATGAATACGGTATCACAACAGTAGAGTCAGGGCTGACACCGTGGTTAACAGATTAACACTTACACATTGTCCAAATCAGTGTCCACATCCAACCGCCGTTTACTAATATTCTCATTCGATACATGAGATCCCGGCCGATGATACTGGCCTCTAGACAGGACATCTGTCGGACCTAAATGGACGGTTTCAAACCCAACGGGAACACCGTGACGATTGGCAGGGTCATCGGGTGCGCGACAAATGTTGAACAATGCGTCGAATCCCCCATCAGATGTCAGAACCCCGACGTCTCCGATCTGTATACCCTGGACTCTGGATTCGGGAGGAAGATCGTCGGATGGCTGTGGATGTGAAAGGGGATAACCGTGGCCTTTGGCGAGTAGCAAGCGGCCGTAAAGCTCCCGCTCTGACATGCTTGAGCTAAAGGGTGGGTCGCCCGACGGCCGGTGGTGGAAGTCTGGGGAGGGAGATGGGAGACGGGTCCGAGAGAGGAATGTTACCTGGGTCGCGGCACTGTCTTTATGGAAGTCATACCTGCAGCGCCGATGCACAGCACTTTGACAGCTCTATTTTAACTTGACTTCAACTTTCACAGCAGTGGGCACAGCTTTACAATATCTGTTCTAGATGGGTTGCAGAAGCACCAGCATGCCAGCAGGCCGCGGACCCAAACAATGTCAGCGAGGTAACACTGTGCTGCAGACTGGAATTGGGATTTGGCCTGGTATTATCTGTGACTGGGTACCTGGCCACTTGCATAATAGAAGCTTGTGTGATGTATAAATTGTCAGAAATAAAACCGAGGAGGCAGAATGCCGGTGGCTAAAAGCCAAGCTCGTAAGGAACAGCGAGCTATCGGGTGCGGGTGCAGTAGCACAGAATAAAGCACAGACGATGTGGGGGAAAGGATAATAGATTGAACGAAATTTACCTATTCGACATTTCGACAGAGGCCAAAATTTTGTGTGACCCCCAAAATTTACGACAATTGGACGGGAAAATTTCGAAAATTTCGCATTTTTCGCATTCTGGGACCACCTTTTGGGCCGAGGTCACGCTCGGGAGGTTCGACAACGGCCCGCATGACGCGTGACCCCCACCAAATTTCGACATCGACACCGGGGTGCGTGACGCGTGACTGTCGATTTGATTGAAATGATTATCCGTTCTTTAAGATTATGCTCGTTCGGCGGTGCCCATCACTTTGCACATGTTGATGTCTTCCCCTTTTGGTCCGCTTCTTTCTCTTGCCTGTTGACGGTCATCGGCTTCAACCCCGACATCGCTGCCTGCTGTCAAGACTCGGGGACAGCTGACTGCTACGGCTTTCACTACGAGCTGTGCATTTAATTTCTCGTGTTCCGATACTACCCAATATTGTTTTCTTCTCTCAAGAGGCTGCTGCGATGCAGGGTTCAACGCCTGCTCATCTGTACTTTTATCCCCAATATGTTTTCCTCTTACCCCAAGCCTGCTGCGATCGTGACCACTGCAACAATATTAACCGTTCTTTAACGATTACCTTCGCAATTCTTTGTGTTTCTTTAGTTTCATCCCCATACGGGCTAACCCCTCCTGTTCTTCTCTGTTCTTACGCTGCATGTAAACACTCAAAAAACCCACGAAATGCTGCGCCGCAATGGCCGCAGCTGTAGAAGATCTTGATCTCACGCTCTTTTGCTATTGATATTCTCACGACTCCCGAAATTAACAGTCCTCCAACTGCGCCGCAATGGTAAAGGCTGTTGAGTCTAATCCATTCTGGGGTTCTCCAGATGAACAGACTGGTCTCATGATTAAACAGCTTAAGTGCACAGCCTTTTTTCCTCTCACACCTCGTCAGACCCCTGTGCTGCTTTATAAATCTACGCCCGACTGCAACCCTTTGCACCTCATTTGATCCCCATGCTTTTCCTCTGCCGCACCCTTCTTGGATCGTCTCCTCATCTGGTTCTGTGCACCTGCTGTTGAAGATCCCTCAATCGCACTGAAGGACATGAATCTGATCTCTCTGGGTCTGAATACACTGCACACAAAACCGCTTTTCAACACCTCAAGAACACTGGGATTCAAAATTCCGCTGCCCGGATCAAAATGCCGTCCATCTTATGATCCCTTTAATCCTGCTGTGAGCTACTGCTGCCTACTGTTCTGACCGCCCGCATTTTCAATTTCTCATTGAACATATCCTACCCGTCCCGCGATGATGACTGCCTCCAGCGCTGAGTTCTGACGAGACCATTTTCTGTGTGCGCAGTCTCACATAATTCCTGCGATTTAACATTTAACTGCCGACAGTTCGTCTCATCGTCGGATTTCCATTGAGCATATGTGAAGGACGTGCACATATCGACTCGTCTCCTCTTGCTTCTTTGGTGTCTTCCGTGGGACTCAATCCTATCCGCAGTAAAGCATAGAATATCTATTTGCCAAAGTTGGTCTGAATGATATTGAGCTTTTCTTTTTCTATTTCTTTTGGCTGTGGTACGCAAGTCTTTCCTCTACTCCAAATTCCACAGTTTCGTCTGGGGTGTTTTCAGTTCCAAGCTGAGATTTATCCCGTGTGCATTACCGAAGCAACTGCGAATTGTGGTTGAATTCTGGTCGGCTGGCCACTCACTTTCATTCTTCTGTCATCCTTCTTCCATTAATGACTTTAAATTAATCAATTTCTACCGTGTTGGGCTTTCCCGCGCCCCTGAGCTTGCCATCATTTCCACATGCACTCTTCGGTGTACTCCTTTTTATTTCATTTTATTCCCTTCTTTGATTAGTCCTTGAGCGCATCTCCGGAGCGAAGCGAAGGCGCATCTTGTACGGTATAGGTATCCCTACCGTGACCGTATAATACGGTTTACGGTTACGGTGATATGACTGTGCCATACCGCACCGTAATAAGTAGTTTCGTTCCCGACTTTAAGTATAGGGCGCGTCTTCAGACAGAGTAAGTAGGAGCAGGCGGAGGTATCAATTACGTAGCGGATTGTTCCGAGGCAAGCGACTTGATGAAGTTTGATGGCGGGGTAGAAGAAGAAGGGGTTATCCGGGGAGTGGACAGAGCCTGTAAGGCTCCAATTATTTAGTTCAGGTTTACGGTTGACCGTAAACTAAACCAAAACCAAAAATAAATAGTTTAGAAAGGGTTTAAACTGTTTATAAACAATAAGATTTCCAGAAAAAAAAACACCGCAGAAGATGCTGGAACACTATCTAATATTTGAGATACCCTGCCTTGATCCACATCTTCGTGAGCATTGACTGGGTTATTGTTTCAGCTTTCATTGATGAGCGCGCCTCATGACACAGATGCCGTGACCAAGAGAAAAGCCGCTCGACTGATACACTGGTTGCTGGGATGGCAAGGAAGTCACGCGCCATCCGCGATACAACAGGAAAATGGACGCCAAATTCCTATACACATAACTCAGTCAAATGTGGCATGAGCGGTTCGGTGACTTACCTTCCACCATGTCAATGGTGCCTCGCGGGTTCCGGTGAACTGTCTGGAATTGAACTATACCTAAACACCGCACTTTTCGCGCGTTTCAGAATAGTCTGATTACAGTATAGGCTTATTTCTGAGAGCTAGTATACGGTCTCGGTATAGCTGGCAGGGTCAGGATCACAGAGTAACGGGTACAAAGGGTAGGTGACTACCCTGCGGACTGGCAGTGCTCACCTCGAAAACCGTAGAGGAGAGTGTAGCCCACAAACCTCTAAAGAGACTATTTCTGGAGCTTATTTCCACAACGAGAAATAAGCCAGAGATATTTACAACGGGACATGTGGGAATAAGCTTATTTCTGCTCGGCTAAAGGAAAGGCCTTCCATGTGACGGGTGTGCGAGACTCGGGGAAGCTCATACCAGAGGAGTTCTGGGATAAGCGAAGGTTGGTTGAGACAATCTGATGGGATTGATCTTATTCCGAGGAAGCGAAGTTGGGAATAAGAAACCTTTCTGGGAAAAGGTTACATTAGGGGTACCTATGGAAAGCTGGAGGCCAGGGGAGTAAGCTCCGATGGTCAGGAGCTACGGGAAAGGGGCAGGAGACAAAAGGAATAGACGGACGACGTGATATCAGTCAGCCAGGGGTTTTCAAATATCCTGGATGACAAAAGCCGCATGGTCGGGAAATCAGGGACTACCTGGGCACTGGCCAATGGCAATACGCTTGCAGCTATTCCTCCAACGGATAAACGAGAAAGGAGGGACGATCTCAGGCCATTTTACTAATTTCTGCTTGGTTTGAGGACTTTCATATGATTTTGGGATTTGTATAAGTAGTTGGGACATTATTACGAGTAGGAGACAGAATCCCCTTGTACTAGTAGGCATAACAGTTGCGATTTGGGCTATTTCTGGGGTTGGCACAGTGTGTATCGTCGTTGGACTTTAACATTGGGAAACCTTTCTGTTGGAATAAGAAGTTGGTTACTGGAAACGTCTTAGGGCGTGATTGAGGCTAGATAGTTCTGGAACCGAAATCGTTTTATTGTCATTGTCATTGCTCATCGTCAAATCGTCAAATTGTATCGCTCATCATTTATCATTCATCGCAAATCATCATCAGGTTCTCTGGGAAATAAGCTTTCGGGCATATATCCTTGTGGAAATAGTCTATTGTTCACCTCTAGGAGGTCTCTCGCGCGTCTCCGGACACAACCACCACCACACATACAACACTTGCTCGTCTCATAGCTGCGAAGCTCTTAACTATCTTATTTCCATTGCTCGATTATCTCTCAGGCCAATTCCTGGTGATATCTTGTAGTGAAGGTTCGTCTTTCTGTGGGAATCTTACACCTTCCCTTCAACCTATTGTTAGGCCCTGTACAAGGGACTACCACTCGTCTGTATCTCAGCTCTTGCTTCCTCTGATCGGCCTATTTCTGATCCTTATCTTATTTCTGTGGGTATCACTGCTTATAATGGAAAGACTTGGGTTATATTTGGGTGATAATTGGATTGTTTGGGTTTAGTTCGGAGCACATTATTCAGCAACTTGCGATGCACAGATACCCACCGTTTGCGCTCTGGACCGCTTCCCCCCGTGCAGACAGCGACGTGGCCCACACGCACCACCCCACACACCACAAGCAAAATGTCGGCGGGCAAATGCGGCGACCTCGACTTGGGCTTCCCATTGTGTTGCGCCACCAAGGTTGGAGCAGACGCGGGCTAGGGGCGAGGGGGTATGGTGTGGAAGGAATTAATCATACCGGACATGAAGAATTCGGTGCGGTGGGGGAAAGTGCCCAGGCGAGAAAGGCGGATGTAGCGGAGCGCCGATAGAGACAGAGATAGGAATATTGGAGGGGTGTGGGTGCACACAGTCGGCAAATGCGACCCTATCCATATATTAGTTGATCTAAATTGCGGGGGTTTTAAGCTCAGTATCCTCCATTGAAATTGGCCATTTTGAGTGTTTTTGGCCTATTTTGAGCATTTTTTGGGAAAAGTGACCGACTTGCAAGGAAGATACTGACCCCAAAACTCTCTCAATTTTGGTCAACCAACATATGGATAGGGTCGCATTTACGAGTACTTCCAGATGGTATGTACCATTTTACGATATCGCTGAAATCCACAGACTCGATTTTTCCGAAAATCAGTATTTATTTTATTGTAAGCCAAGGGTACAGAGTAGATATGGTGCAATATGTACCTACACAGTCCAAATCACTCATATTTCATGGTAGCATTTTATTTCGGGCCGTTTGATGCCATCACGGCCGAGAACGGCCGCGTGCAGAACTGTTTGTCGCCACCGTAAGTCACTATTTCACGTTGACGGTCGGCTTCAATGCTGAGCTGAAATACATTGCTTCAATCTTTCACACCCGTAAAGTTAGTGGAAAATGCTCACCAAAATCGACGCCTTAATTTCCTTCACCCGCTTTGAGCACTCATTGGCGATCCGTAGAATTGCTGCAACACTGTCCAGATATTCTTTCCATGACATTTTATCCAAGGTTAAAATTCGACATTGAATTTTGGACACGGTCGATTGAACCCTAAAAAAAGGAAATTCTCATTACTCTTGGTGCGTTGTCGGGGATGACGCGAAGAACTCACTGTAACAAAGGCGTAACCTGTGGCCTGACATACCAGGAAGTTGATGCATATTTCAAAATATTCTCCGTGTCTTGCTCAAGTTGGTTAAGCTTGTATGATTGATATCGTAGGAAAGTGGCACAACCAAGCGAGCCAAAGGCAAATGCAAGGCAGATATACCACAGGGTGGTCAAAACGACAGCAGCGTGGAACAAATGTACCACAGATCTGAGTTCAAGCAAGAGTTGGTTCCAAGTCGCAGCAGCGAATCTGACGCCAGAAGCCTCGTATACCAAGGTCGCAACCACGCTGAACAGGGATAACCCAACTATGATGCGAAGCGAGATGGCGTCCCGTTCATCCGCCTTGACGCGCAGGGATGCACCACCTTCAGAGGGTAGTTGGAATAAATGCGGCCCAGATCAATAATATGTACACATACCGTGAATAACGCTTGGGGATTGTACCGTTGTGGATGATATGAGATGGGACCACGGCGCCGGTGATATAGGAGGGGACCGCAACCCCAATGGTGCAGAAAGTTTTCTCCACATCGAGAACGGTGATGTCGGTCCGCCAACTGCCCCTTTCCATTCCAAGGGTTCCAAACGCAAAACATTGCCGATCTCGGTGGCGTTTGGCCGCTGTCGAGGGTCGTTGTGCCAACAACGTTTCAGGAGCGGATGAAGGTCCTTCAGCTGCCTGACCGCATTTGATGGGATATCCGGACACTCATGTTTGGTCACAACATTGTGGATAACCTCTACATCTTGCAAATGCGGGAATGGGCAATTTCCTGTGTAAATCTGTACTTTGGCTTCGTCAAATGATGGGCATCCTCAAGCAGAAACATACCTCCAAAATGGTACAGCCGAATGCATATATATCCCGCTTTGTTAGTGAAGTCTGACGTTCAGCCTTTCTCGAGTTGTCGAGAATTTCAGGTGACAACCATCGGAGGGTGCCACGGGTGCTGCCCGCTGATGTGCCAAGTACTTGACTCTCGACTGCCAGTGCAAGACCAAAATCAGCTAAACAAGCATGGCCATTATCTATTAAAATATTCGCCTGTTGTCTCGGTAAGTAACTGTAAGCGGGATATCACAATTTTCATTCTATTCACCCCTTTGATATCGCCATGAACAACTAGCGGGTCCAAATCATGCCAATACTCCAGGCCACTGGCAATGTTCCTCACCTGCAAAATAATCTCTGAGCACCATTTACCAAGGAAAAATGAGTGATAATTTACTAAACAGCTCTTGTTGAAATCGGGATACGTCTGCAAAAAGGCCATCACGTTCCCATTCTTCATCCATGGGGAGACCAAACAGCAAGATGGCTTTCGAACAATCAAGTCGATGCCGAGAAGAGGCAATACATTAGGATGCGAAAGTTCCTTCCATATTAACACTTCTCGTGCCAGTTCCTAGTGATTGCCCCTTACAAATTGTCGCATACCCGGTTAGGATAAATCTTACTTTGTATATTTTATCCAATTGAAGTTCCGTGGTGAATATACGAAGAACTTTGATGCATACAATCTTCTTATCCAATTCCCCCTTGTAGATATCCTATGATGTAGTTATTAGTCAGTTATGTTATGAGAGGTCAGGAACTAGCATACCGAAAAGCCCCCGCCTGAGACTGGATGAAGTGGCATTTTGAGGCCAGACACATTGAAGGTAAATGGGAGAACACCATAGGTGCCAGCCAGGCTACGCAACCGCCTCTTGCAAAGCTTACGAACACTGAGCTCGATGTCAACACGGCATGCTTGCTGCACAAAATTTTAGAGATAAAATGAGGAACGAATGTAAGGCCCACAATATGAAGCATTTCTGCCAATACACTTCTCCACTCTGATGACGTCTTGTCCACGACCAATTGCCACTCCTCATCGGAGTAAGATGCCACATCCTGCGCGGATTTGATACGGAGTACCGCCAAGTCTTGAACTAGTCGAATATGTGCCCAATCATCAGACACCATTGCGGCGGGGTGGTTCCCCTCGTGCTTCCAGCGTCATCTGTGTACAGCTCCCCCACCGCTTTTAGTATCCCGCGAAGAGGAGGCGGGACCTCGGTATCTAGTCGCGGAATGCCGCTGAAGAACTCGTCCAGCTGTAGTATCGCTTCCAACGGAAGACCCTGCACCGGACACGGGCAGCAGCGGGCAGCGCGCTTCCTCAGCTATCGCGGCCCGGGCCTGAAGCTTCGCTATAACATCCTTGAATATGCGACCTGCAGCGTCGGGATTCTGGGCCATTGGCGACCAAGATGGTTAAAGTGGATGAACCCCACTGCTCGCTCTAGGTGGTGCTGTTGTTTGGATGTGAGGTGGTCAAGGTAAGGCTGTGCGCAAGCTGTGCGACATGATCAATGTAGCAGAAATAGGTGAGCTCATGAGACATTTCCTTTTTGTCCCGGATACAGCATGGACTGCACTGCTGTTGGAAAAGAAAAAACCGTATTCTCACGCGTCAGAGTCTCCTCAATATTTTTCGTGTTCAAGGCGGTACAATTACACGAAGGAATCGACATTTGCGGGCGATACGTTGTTGGGCATTCTGACTCGACAGCGAATCACCTGTGAACAGGAGGCAGTACCCTCGAGCAAAATTTATAGCTAACGTCCAGTCAAATGTGTGACTGTACAGCCTGAGAAAGCCCAGGAGACCAGTCTGTGAAACGGCATACTACCACTGGCCGATCTGTTGGACACGAACAAGAAATTCACCCTGAGCCGCCGGGACCATAAAAAGTGCGTTCTGTGCTACGTCGAAATTTGAGACAATGTGTGGAAGCTATACTTCGATACCGAGAAAGAAGAGTAGCATCAAAACTCAATAAATAAGCGCCACGTTTCGGCCTTTGTCGGCGTATCGGGATTCTGCGGCCGTCGCATATCCGCCACCAAAAAGCAAGCAGGCCAACGCTTCACACCAAGACAAGGCGATCCGTCGACGAAAGCAGCAGGGCCGGCGACGGGCGTCACCGATCCGACGGTGTCTCCTCCCTATCCTCGCTCATTGATCCAGATTTAGCCACCTCCGCTTCACCTCCACCGCCCGAGCGCTGAGTCGTTGGCCTGAGCAGCGTGTCGCACATGTGCATTGGCACAGAGGGGGGCACTCGCGTAAGAGAACCACCCACTCCGGAGACGATGGGGGGCCGAGTAGCCAGCCCGAGATCCGGCGTAACACGCATCGTGCCCTCCTCCCCGCCTCAGAGACTTGCGGCGGCGGCGCTCTTCCCCTCCTTCCTCCTCCCCGCGTTTTCATTTTGCTCTCGCTCCGGCAGTATCGAGCGCATCTGCAGCACGGCGGCGGGTGCGGGTACGGATTCGGGTCGCGGTGGCGCGTGTGCGTGAGTGTGACCTCGCAGGTGCGTGGCGGGGGGCTTAGTGAAGGAAAGAAGTCGCCACAGGGATGACGAGGACGCGCCACGCTGTACCCTCGCACGTCGACTAAAGTGACGTAGGGAGAATCGGCAGCGCAAGCACGGGTAGCGGATGCGCATTGATGTAGCGTAGGAGCGGAAGGAGTAGCTCGTCGCGAGACGGGGGCGCGGTGGCACGAGGACGAGGACGAGGACCACGAGAAGAAGCTGCGGGGCCAATACCAATACCCCTAGCCTCCACGGAGACCCCCTGCGTGGCTAGGCGGCACCGGTGCGAGGTAGTACAGTAAGCACGACGACGAGAACGAAGCCGAAGCTGAGGAGCTATTGGTGCGTGTCAGCATTGGAGCAGAGAAGGGAGAGAATGCCTTACTCGTGCTCTTCCTTGTCGTGAAGGATCTTCACCGCACGTCCATGCCCCCCCATTCCCTCCCCTCCCCTCCCCGCGCACCTCCTGGCTACTCCTCTCCCCGCTTGTCCTCTTCCCCTTCCCCTCCCCTTCCCGACTCCATCCTCGTCCTCCTTCAGCTACGTATGTGACATCCCGAGGCGAGAAGACACCCGAAACACATGGAGCTGTGTCGCGCGGTGAGATACCGCCAAGCGAATCACTCCTCGCGGGCGGCTCTCCCCTCCACACTTCAGCCGCGCGCTGCGGCCCGTCCCCTCGTCCAGGATAGCCGCACCGCGCCGAGCGAGGCACATCCGCACGAAGGCCCATGACATGTGCGCGTGCGTGCGTCCATCATCCCCTCCCCCGCCCCGCCCCTCTGACACCCGCATAACCTCCACACGGCGCCGAGCCTCCCCGGTCGTGCGCTAAGGGCGATGCGTCCGAGCGGTGTCACGGCTTTCCCTTCCTCGTCCCCGCGTCCCCGCGTTCCCGTGCGTCTTGGTCTTGGGAAGGATATATAGAGTACATCCTTCCCCGCGCGCGCCTTCTGCCCTCCGTCATTCTCCACGATGCACGATGCACGACCAACGCAAGGCATACTCCTTGCCCGGCCATGGACAGTTGTGTGCTCCCGTACGCCTCTCGGCGCACGACAAGCCCTCGAGCACCGCGACTTGCGACTTGCGACGCGCAGACAGATACCCTCCGTTTGCGCTCTGGACTGCTTTCTCCCACGCAGACAGCGACGTGGCCCGCGCGTCCTCCGCATCCCGCTATCGCTAGCCACAGACGCTCACTCCGCTCCTTCCCTCCGTCTTCCCATCGGCACCTGCACCCGCACCCGCACCCGCACGCAGCGCCCCACGCACCACAAGCAAAACGCCGGCAGGCAAATGCGGCGACCTTGACTCGGGCTTCCTGTCGTGTTGCGCCACCAAGCTTGGAGCGGACACGAGCTAGGAGCAAGGTGGTATGGTGGGGAAGGAATTAATAATTCCGGACACGAAGAATTCAGCGCGGTGGGGGAAAATGCCCAGGCGAGAAAGGCGGATGTAGCGGAGCGCAGACGGAGACGGAGACAGGAATATTGGATGGGTGTGGGTGCACGCAGTCGGCGCAATATTCGAGACGGGATCTTGCAACCGGTCAATGGCGATGGCGAGAGGATCCGCGCCTTCCCTTCCGTCGATCCTTTCAAGTACCAAGATAGCGTAATATTCATGCCTCCAATGAGTATCGTCCACCTGCCGTGTGCACGCGCGCTCCAGCCGCGAAGACGACGCCTATGCATATCGCCTCCACCCGTTCGCATCGTCTTTATTTGCATTTCCCCGAGTACAAGCACGGGTCGGGATGCGTCTGGTGGAGAAACGACACCCGTCCGCACCTGCCCGCATCTCGTCTGCAGGCGGAGGGTGGAGTATCCGGGTGTAGTATTCCGCAGGACAGGAAGAACAGCAGGTGAAGCGCGGAGGACGGCGCGGTGGATGTGAGGGCAGGGAGGATAACCTTAAGCCGGATGTGGTTATGAGTCTGGGCGACTGCTAAGACCGAAGGTGGGCCACCGGGACGGCGGCGGAGTGGCGGCTGTGGGGACCAGTGCGACGGATGTGGCTGCACACCAGAGATTTGGGCGGCGGGGAAGGGAGCGCGCAGGAGGAGACGGCGATGGCGGCGGTGGTGCTGAGTAGAGTAGAGTAGAGTATAGTAGAGTGAGAAGTCATGGATTAGGATTAAAGCGGATGCAGCCAGTCTAGTCTTAGACGATCCTCATTTCCTCCTATCCACCATCCGCATGGAACTGCGCGTGGGTTAGCATCGGGCGGCGTGTACGGTGATCATAGGAAGGGCATACCAGAATCAGAGGGACGACAGACTTCAATAGCCCTAGACAGATGAGCTCACGGCTACTCCTCCTCCCAGGTCTTCCCTCTGCACCCGCGGGGACGCAGATACGGAAACGTGAAAGGCGCGCTAAGTATTTCAGACGAGTTCCTCAGTCGTCTCGACTAGACGTGGGTCGTTTCCATCCTTCTTCCAAGGGATCGTGCGTTCCTCGCCTCCCAACGGGTAGAGACGGCGCCGGGTCGTTTCGGGCTCCCAGTTACGCCTGCGCTGGTCAATACTCTCACAGGCGCTAAGAGTTGTCCGTTGTGTCTGAAAAGTTTCTGGCATGCAAGTCGAAGCGTGGTCACACCCTCGTCACATCAAAAACGCGCCCACGTGCCTCAGCCCTCCGACGCGTCCAGGTTGGTCAGATGGTAGGTTGGTTGTATATTCAACTCCGAGCTAGAACCAAGTCGAACGCGCCCCGAGAAAGCTCTGTGCCTTGCGCCCTTCCCCTGAACAATAGGTTCCCGACAATGGAGTCGGCCTGAAACGAAGGTGGACGCCTGTAAATATGCGATTCATATTATAATTTTTTGGAATCTTTCTTATACATGTCGTAGATAAACCTGCATTCTTGGCTCGTCGGCAAAAATGCAACCTTTGCCCTCTCTATTGAAGTTGTTTTTTCATAAAGGTGTGAAACACCGCACATGTAAAGGCTACTACCAGGAACAACAGGAACACCATCGACATCCAGCGGGGAAAGATAAACGCAGATTTATTGAATATCCGCCACCTGCTCCTCGAGCCAGATCCAAAGCGCTTTCTCCGAAGCAGGATTAGTTGAGGGATTTACGCCCATACGGGCCCATGGATAGAGGTACTGAGTCAGAATGTCAGCTTGCGCATCAGTACAGATAAAACACGAACCTTTCCATTGAACGTAGCTCCCTCGCCGGTGGTTCCCGCCCAAAGTTGTGTCAGAGCGCCGTACGGAGTGGGATAGAGCACCGATTCCTTGCGTCAAAGGTGAATTTCTGGTAGCTGTGAAATGAACCCACGTACGACGAGGAACTTGGTGATACCAGTGAGGTGGCGCTGCAGGCCGCTCTGAAGGTTGCCGGGGTTCAGCGCAACAGAGACGATACCCTGGTCTCCATATCGACGGGCAAGCTCGTTGCTAAATAAGACGTTGCCCTGCTCCAGAATTCAACTAGTTCCACCCAAATTGAATTTCTGGTTCGACGCACCAATTTACTTTGATAATACAGTCGGTTCGGCCCCAGCCTCTTTCGTGCCGGGCTGTCCTTGAGGGTGTTATAGTTGATGTCTTCGCCGAATAATTGGGACGCGGTGGAAGATGTATTCACGATGCGTGCGGGCTTTCCAGGAGCCGCGGTTGAAAGGAGTGTGGGGAGCAAAAGCTTGGTGAGATAGAAGTGCCCTGCATACGCGTCAGAAGACAGAAATGGACAAGGGGAAGCGGATAGACACACCCAGAACATTTGTGCCGAATGTGAGGTCGTAACCTTGGGTGGTCAGTTGCTCAATTGGAGGACCCTTGGGAGCGGAAATGAGGTCTTCGCTCTACAGCTCGTCAGACGGGGTGACGCCGGGATGAGAGGAACGCTCACAGTAGTATTAAGCCTCTGTCCTCACCATTACGCCCCTTTTCGCATCGTCAGAATCACTTGCACGTCAAGCTGCCTGTTCATACCCATTATTAAACAGAACGTGCAGTTGAGTTTCCTTCCTGAAAAGGACAGAGCCAAAATGAGTGCAACAAAACAAAACAAGGCTCGAAGCTCACTGAGTAAATTCCTGAGCTGCGCGCTTGACAGAGTGCAGGTCGGCAAGATCCAGTTGAAGGAATTCGGCTTCCTTCCCGGTCTGAGACTTTAAATCATCGATGGCCTCCTTGGCCTTCTCTCGGCTTCGCGCTGCCAGATAGACCTTGGCATTGTGCTGGAGGAGTGCCTAGTGCAGCCGAGTGGGTCGTAGGTCTGGTTCAAATTCTGGAGCACCATACCTTCACCGTTTCCTTGCCCACACCAATATTGGCGCCCGTCACAATGATCACCTATAGGGACGAGATTAAAGTCCCCGGGTCCCAGTTGGCAAAAGTCGCAAGTACCTGTCCAGAGAGGTCAGGGATGTCGTCGACGGAAAACTTGGATTTCGGGGGGTAGGATTGCTTGAGAATGGAGATGAAAGTGCCCATGATTGTGTCGAGGCTGCGGTGTGCCGGAAAAGAAAAAGGTACTCGCTCATTTTCAAGTCGACATACAGATGTGATATCCCCAATTGGACGCCACGCGGCCCACGCCGACAACGGAACCGACTTACCGGTTTTGACCACAGGGCTTTCATGTCATTGGCCGATTTCGGCCCAAGAACTCGTAAGCATGACCGATTCCTGTTGAATTATGCTTAGTTCCGCGACGACGTCACGAAATCATGCCGGGCGCCTACGCAATGAAGGCCCTGGTTTTCCCAGATAAATAGCATCCAAATTTCAGAGAAGAAAGAATCAGAATCCAGGAATTCAAATGAACCCAACCAAGCCTCCTCCCACCAGACTCGGCCGATACCGCCAGCTATCGCCCGGAGCGGCAATCCACGTTTCACCGCTCGCATTCGACCTCCTCTACTTCCCATTCGAGTCATGGGCCGAAGTTGATGCGTTTCCCCAGTACACGCGCAGCTGTCAACCGGCTCCTCAGCATTGGTCGGCATTGGAATCCAGTTCAAAAACGGCCGGACACGCACTTCGAAACTTGGACCATACGTAACAATTCCCAGCCAATTAAAAACTGGTTTATGATTCCGCTTTGTAAACAGGCCGTTTATAAACCGGTTTACAAACAGGGTCCCAGAAAATTAATTTTCTACCCTAAACACTGAATTTTCGCCCTCCTCCCCGTCGCATGTTGTGGTTCGCACTTCCTGCGCCCTTATATGGGCTCCAGATCTTATACAGGGCCCGGAAATCTCATTAGAAAGCTTAGGGTACACCAAGGATACACAGCCTCTGTCTCTCCGGTACCCTGGGCTAGAATTTGACTCAGAGAACTCACTCGGAAACACCAGTTAGGTGTCCTATTCCCTCGATGAACAGGCTCTTACCTTGTGCACAGAGGGAAATTTTATTTTTGTTTGGATTTCGCACCACGAATTCCCGGCGGCCCGGGCTGCCGAGATCATTAAAAAACTGGGCATTTTGGCCAACGATTTAAAAACCAGGTTTATAAACACCGGTTTGTAAACCAGGTTACAAACAGGAATTAAATACACGACCCTGAAGTAGCAGCTCAGATTATTCCTCATCTTCACCCATGGAGAGCGCTATATCTCCTCGCTGGTTTTTGAATCCCCTTCGCAAACGGGATGCAGTCCAAGCCCATGGCACTCCCACAATCCTGATGAGAACGGAGGGAATAGCCTTAAGTGCGGTCATTGCTCTCCCTGCCCGATCTTGGGTGGGGATGTCATCATCCGATAGTTGAATGCCTGGTAGTTAAGTCAGAAAATTCACAGTTTAAACACAGAAATTACCTTGGAGCGAAACAGCTGCTATAGAAGCAGTATCCCACAAGGATCACAAGAATTATTGATCACAAGGCAGCCAGGAACCAGAGGGTGCTCCTTCTGGACCCATGGTCTTTGGCCGGGCATGGATGCTGCATACTCAGATCCACAATCTCCCCACCCTCGCAATGTGAGTAGGATATTTTGCGGTAAGCTCCCTCTATCCAACACTCTTCACCCTTTGCACATGCCCCATCAGGTACCAAGGGCGGCCCAGGGATGCGAGTACATTCATCTGTTTCGTTCTTGTAATGGTTGAATTCGCTGAATTCATGCTAGCGCATTGTTTGACTCGCTTAAGGCCCAAGGTAAAGTGTACCATTCAAAGTCTACTTTGGTGCACAAACAGGAGTTCTCGATGCGCGGTGAGCCAATTGGTTGGGAACCAACAATGCAGCTAATGTCGCGGAGAATCCGGTGATGGAGAGTCTGATCAGATATCAATAAAGATATTCAGCAGAAAACTGAAGGGAGAGCCGCACCTTCCTGCCAAACAGGCACTCCCTTTGTTGCCCATTTGTAGGAGCCCAGAGTTCAAAATCATTGTGCTCGGGATCCACTGCGTCGTTGTCTACGTAGAATTGATAATAAAATCTCATCAAATTCTACGCAAATTCTACCTCACCGCATTCACATTTCTGCAGGATGCGTTGTTTGACTAAGGGTGTAGAAGTGGTCTTAACTCGTAGAGGAAGGCAACGAGGGAATGAACAAAAAGTGAAAATAAAGGTGGGAACTCCTCGCTGCTGAGTTCTGTGATAATGTTAACCACAAATGTTGATCCCCTGCGGTCCCAGGGATGCCCAGAGGGCCTTTTTGAATCTGTCTCTGCCACATTTTTATTTGTCGACCCAAATAATATTTGGTTGCATCTTCTGCGTTGGCGGAGCGAACCCGCCCCACGTCTTGTGCAAAGGGACTTGAACTAGTTGAGATACGCGGTCACAGCCACCACGTCAAAGCGTTTACTGTAGTATTTCGTTCAATTCGTAAGCCGTTTTTTAGCTTTTTTGCTGTGACAACCTGACCCTTTCGTAGCCGAGCCTAATTAGGCTATTTGATCCGCCGGCAATGCTCGGCTACGTTCGGCTAGCTCGGCTAAGCCAAAATCGCCTCTGTGACGCAGTGACTTACGAAAAATTTCGTAGATTTTTGGCCGTGTGACATGTGACAAAACGAATTGAACGAAATACTACAGTATTTGGAGTGTCACCGTTGTGCTCCGGTAGGTCACATCAGTCACTTCTTTGTCCTCCTCCACCATGGTCGTTCGAGCCACCCTGTCTTGCATCTATCCCGGGCTGAGTCTGAAAGTATATGCTGACTATTGACGATTCAACTGACGTTGATGAACAAAGTATCTGGCCACGCCGCTAGGCAAACACGGCCACCGGGTGAGTTTTTTTGTTAGAGTTCTTTTTCGTACTCTCGCTGCTTCCTACAGTGCCAATGGTTTCACATTCACTAGGTATACCCACTCTCTTAACTTCGTACCCGTACTTTGATGACGAGGGCTACACCCGATAGTCAAGCAAGGCTTCCCGCTGCTCGATTTGCATGTCCAGAGACATATCCTAAGCTCGGACTATGTACCCCCAAACGTTGCTCCCGTCGAACAAGGCTGGTTCCCCAACCGCATATCACAGCGGACAGATGTTGACTCACAGACCCTCTGGTGCCTCATCACCTACTATGTCGTCCGAATTAACGGACAGGTGCGCCGCATTGTGCAGAGCCGACTCATTCTAATAAATCTGACTGCACCTAGCCTGGTCCAGTGCTACCTCTCCATCTCGTACTATATATCCTTCCCTTCCTCCATGTTCCCACATTTGTTGCCATATGTTGACTGTACTTGGCGGCGCTCAGCACCCATGATTTTGATCCATTTTTCTTTGGCTCCGAGGGAGCTACGCTGCTACGGCAGCCAAAAATGGGACGAGCCCGGCTCGGCTCCCTTTATTGTGTCAATATGATGTCTCGCATCACGACGAATGGACAACCCCCCCACGCGCGTCTCCACAAGACGGAATAATCCTCGGCATCCAGTTCATTCGAGCTCCTGCGCTGCTTACGCAAGGCCTGCCTATCACCGACGGCCCGACACTGTACTGTAGTATTTCGACCAAGTGTTCAGGCCTTGTGACGCGTCACCTAAGGTGTTCATTTTCCCAAGTGTTCATTTCTCGGCAATCATAGAAAAATTACCATATATGGGAGTCCAGCGAATGCCGGAACGAAAATTTTGGCATTTTCTTGCCTATTTGGGCGACAAAAGTCGAGTGTGACCGTCACCAAGACCAAAAGTGTTCAGTTCAGAGGCCCGCGTCACGCGTCACCTGAACACTTGGTCGAAATAGTACAGTACACCATCCGGGCTGGCCTCATCGCCGCAGTCTACGCTGTCAGCCTCGGCAACGTTCACAAAGCCATCGCCCTCCACTGTGAAGTCATCACCATCTCCATCGACGTGGGCCTGCACCGCAGCGCGGACACAATCTCTTTGACCCGATTGAGCTCAGCGCGCATTTTGGGCGGGCGCCTCCACGACTGCAACGTGGGCGAGCCTGCGCCGGTGGATGATGAGTACATGAGGCATTGGCGCGGCGGTGCTTCCCCCAGGGACGGCATGCCCCCTGGGCCAAATCCAGGCCCTAGCCCAAATTTGAATGCGTTCCTCATCTGCGTGGGGGGCACTGCTTGGCAGCGCACGAAGGGTGCGCGAGGTGCGCGAGGAGGCGCTGTTGGACAGACACGTGCTAGCGAGGACACAATACGGCTGACGCAGGCAGTGCGGCTGCATTGCATGGAGCAGGTTTATTGTAAGTAGTTTCAGCCGGCTAAGACGCTTAAGCGAATTCCCCCGTCGTAATTTGTTTTACTCAAGTCATCCTCAACAGGGTTTGAGCCTGTTTAAACCGAGCTTGAAACCGGTTTGAGCCTGTTTAAACCGCGTTTGAAACCGGTTTAAGCCTGTTTAAACTGGGTTTTAAACCAGGAGATTGAAATAAATATGATTTGTCAGTTATGTGCCTATGAATCTGGTTTAAAAATTAATCCAGCTTAAACCAAATTTCCGTTGAGACGGCCTGAGTTTAAGCTGGTGGGACCGCATGACAGCTCCTTGCGAGGTCCGGGCTAGAGCTCAAACTGTCGATATACATGCATATTTCTGCTAGGCAAAATATCAAGCATCAAACAGTCCAGTGCTGTGACGTTGAGGGGCTGAGTTACAGCCCTCACATACTTCGTCACTACGTAGGATTGCGGGACTTCGTCAGATGAGGTACAAGTTCGTTAGCTTGCAAAGCAAGCTCGTCACATGGACAATTTGGCATAAGTCAACCCACCCAGTGTATAACTCAACGCTTTCGCCCCTCATTGTGCATGCGATTGCTGTGCATACATGAATACAATCGAAGAATATGTAGTCTATGAATCAACTTCCGCCTGTGCAAGGTACTCAAGTAGTGCCGGTGGTCCTTCTTGTAATGCTCTGTGAATTCCTCCGGATAGTGCTTGACCCACTCGTGCTCAGCGAGCTTCTCGGTGTCCGGATCCTGCATCACCTACCTACCCAGCGGATCCTCAAGCTTCTTCTGACGCTTGTTGGACGATGCAGGAGCCGTGCTGGACAAGTCGGCTTGCGCACGCTTGTGTGCTGACACGCGACGCCCGCTCGCAATGTCCGAGTCCATTGCATCGGCCGCGACGGACGAGATTGTCAGCAGTGCCGCGGTAGCACCCGGTACTGGGGCTGGCCCAGAGCCACTGGCTGGGGGGGAGGTTGCGTTCGATGTAGCGGCGCTAGCACTGGCCCTAGGTGCACGAACCCGACCCGAGGAACTGGACTAAGAAGCAACATAGGCGTCAAACCTGGGCGTCTTGTACAGAAGTATTACCTTGGCCTCGGCCCTGGCCAATTTGAGCTTGCCTTCGATTTCTACAGTGACGGTGGCCTCAAGCTCACGAACGCGCCGAGTGGTTTCGGCTGACAGCTCAGCCTGCGTGGGTATGTTTGAGTCGTATGAGGGAACAACACGAATATGAGCTTACCTTAACGTCACTGCGTGCAGCTGCGAGTTCTTCTCTCGTTTCCGACAGCTCCACTTCCAGGGCGGCGACATCGGACTCCGCAGCGTGGGCGAATCTTGCCTTGTCGGAGTTTCGGGTCTGCCGCGTGGTCCGGTTAGCGTAACGTTGAGATACCTCATTACGCGCATTTTGCGGAATCGCAGTCGACTTGCGAATTTCAATCTCTTCAGCTCTCCGGACGTCGAGTTCTTCATGTCTAGGTCGGATTCAGTGTAATTTTCATGCCGTGGAAACTCACTTTTTGAAAGACTCAACAATGACGCCCATCGAGATACCAGTCTGAGTGTTGTTCCAGGCATGCTGTGCTTCGCCGAGGTTTGTGGTGGCCTCCATGGTCTTCCATTGCTCAAGCGGGATATTTGATAGGCACTGAATGAGCCCACGGAGCAACCAGTGATGCTTGAGCTTGTGGTCCCACCACCCTGACATCGTACTTGAGCGAAGAAAGGTGGAGAAGAAAAAATATCGCACGTTTGAGTACTCCATCGGGATCGAGAAGGGTTAAAATCCAGGCCTTGAAAGCTTCAACATCCTCGAACGTCTTAGCATATTAGGGAGGTTGTGCAAAAGCCGCACGAGCTGCATGCGGCTTTTGTGCGTTGTGCAAAGCCGCGCAACAAACCAAAGAATTTCTAAGCAAACCCGGGTTCATTTAGAAGAGATATGGGTAAACTAGGTGCTGTGTAGTACATTGAACCACTTACCAAATGTGATGTGCCTCGCTTTTGACGTCATTATTCGGCTTTATTAGGGGTGCTGTGCGGCTATAGCCGTGACACTGCCGAACAAGCCATTTACAACACTTTCCTCCCCTCGCCTAATGCCGGGATCAAGACCAACAGTATTCAAGGCACTATTTGTGAGGTTTGTATACATAATAAATGGGAAAAAGAAAGCCGCACAGTGCCGCATGCGGCTTTGCACAATGCACAAAAGCCGCAGGCGGCTTGTGCGGCTTTTGCACAACCTCCCTATTTGAGGTCAAAGATGCGCTTCCGGGGTCGTATTTGGGAGATGCAATAGCTTGGGGATCCCACTGAAACCCATGAGCTCAGGATAATGGAACTGTTTAGACCAAGCGACACTTTACCGATTGAAGTGCGAATAACAGATCTGCAGGACGAACGAAAGAAGCTCCTGTGGATCAGATCCTACCACAGAACGCACATCCTCGAGATCAACCGTGCCGACAAACGTGGCGGCAAATCCGAGAAGAGGCGCTGCCTCCATGTCGGAGTTAAGTCCCAATATTTTCTCCCCTCTGTGAAGCCCCTTGAACTTGAGCTTTTTCCGAGTGAGCTTGAGTACAAGTCGCTGAACCTCCTCCCAGACGGTCTTGTATGTCTTACGGTCATGAATCTCCATCCAGATGCGCATAACTGTCACCGCTACAATCGTGTCAGCATTGAAGCCTCCAAGTCGATGGAGAGCACAGAAATTCACGTACACTCGCTAATGCCCACCAAACACCCTAGACTCGTTACCAGCCTGCCTACAAATTTCAAAAATGTGGCCAGCACTTTGCTGTAGGCAGACTGGTACAAGTCGGGACATGCCAAAGGGCTGAGCCCGGAGTTTGAAACTCTGGCGGGTGCCGATCATCGGCATCATCGTGGCTGTGTACACTCATCATTTCTCACTAAAAATCAAAGCCTCAGTACTCAACACATGCAGACATTTTGAAAATTGTGAAGAGGCAGACTTGAAGAATACGGTATATATATCATGCCTTGCCATTGAAATTTGTTGAACCAGGCTGAATTGAGACCAGAACAGGAGGCAAACATTTCAAACTCCGCGCCCAGGGCTTTCCCACAGCCCGAGAAGTACCAGTCTGCCTATGGCAAAGTGCTCGCCACATATTTTGCTCGTCGTAGGCAGACTGGTAACGAGTCTACAAACACCCATTGATCTCGAAAAGCTGCATTCCCCTGCGACGGGTTTGAAGGTGGTGTCGCAGTCGAGGGTGCAAAGATCGTGAATGGACCCACTTGGCGGGTAACGAGAAATTAGAATGAAAGGCGGGTTGTGACGCGCCAGGAAACGAATCTGAAAAGAGTTATCGCCGTGGTAACCTTGAAGAATGGTGTACGCACCGGGCAATAGAAGCGGGGTCGGGTGGCCAAAGTCAGTGAGATTGATGGAGGGTGTTGCCGCGATAGGCGAAAAACTGGAATCGGCTGGAGTCCGCAAAAAGGAACTTATTTCCTCACTTGGTAAGTTCACTTATCACCCAATTTTAAGTGGTCGCACTTTACTGAAGTTTTCCCACACTTGGCTCACTTCGCTTATGCGCACTTGGCTGTGTCTGTCTCAGAGTGATATTTAAAATAAAGGTTCTAATGTCTGTAACCTGCTTGAGCTTTGTGAACACTGACCTGTTGTATGTATTATGTCGCAAACATGGTTGTGAATTCAGGAGTGATGCTATTATGAGCTCAAAAATTGAGCATTGTTGGAAAGTATTTGCGGAGTGACTTTTTGAGCCCGATGTGCCCCATGCGTAGCTGGGTGAGTACGCTGGTAAGTAGCTTCCTTCCCCTCAGCATCGACAGCTTTGTTCCCAGTGATTCCGACATGCACTGGGACCCAGCACAGGCAGATCTTCAGCGATTTGAGCGGATGATGTCAAGTGCAAGGAATCCTCCTGTGACCTCAGCCTTGAATACTGTGTGCTCCATGGTAGGCCCAAGGTGCTTAGTCCGATGCACATGTGTCGCATTGCCTTTCATCACTGCCACTGGTACTCCTACGCCACCTTCAAACCCTGAGCCCCGTAAGATCCACGTTCCTCCCCTCTGCACCACCTCATTTAACTCCTCTGCTGCTTCCTTCTTGCTCGGGGTGATGAGCGTGGACAGGATGTCCGCAGGTGCTTGCGAAACCTTGAGCAGAGGGTCGACGACCTGAGCCGAGTTTTTTGAGATGTTGACAGAATCCAAGAACTAACTTGGTTGATCTTTAGAGCGAAATGGAGGGACTGCAGAGGACTCTGATGAGGCTATGAGGTCCGGAGGAAAAACGAGGACGTCAAAGCAAAAGGGAAGAAGGCAAAGAGGAAGAACATGCAAGAGTTAGGGCTTCTGCCCGTCACCATTGCAATGGTTCAACAGAGTTCTCATTTGGAGTCAGTGACTCATCAATATTATTCCTGGTAGCAGTGGACCAGCAGGAAACAAGTATGAAACCCATTCTGAACTAGTTAGACTCTGAACT
>WIQG01000619.1:0-50878 GCA_014925785.1 Mycena galopus ATCC 62051 | reverse complement strand
GCAGACTGGATTCTTTAGGACCCACCACATCATGATCAGAAAATGGAAATCTGATTTGACTTTTGGACTTCCCAGCGGGACCGTCGACATGACCACCTGCAGAGCGCACTATCGGTCCTTGACCGCTCCATACCAGAGCGTTGGAACCCCAAGTTAGGACCAAGTAAGGATTGTGGAAAAGAGTGATCGCATCAGGATTTCGGCCGAACGACACTTGCCCCAACCGAAGGCCGATGGTCCGACGGACCAAACCTCTTGAACGGTGGGAATCTCCGAAGCATTGAATTTGTGCACGATTTCCTCGGGCAACGGCGTGAATAACGAGATTGTTTTCGGATCTATTTTGTATTTAGATTCAACCTCAATATCTGCAACATTCATCGTAGAATTCTTGTGGTTCTCGGAATGGGACTATGACGTTGTGAGGATTTCCAATGCAAGCCTTGTTCTACGGGATTTATCTCTCGTCTCCCTTGAAATTTGTGGGAGGCTCCGTGGGTGTGCGGCATGCCGTTTTATTCGTAACTACTTACGTGACACGCCTTCGCCACATGCGCAAGTGCGGGTTAGTTACTCTATAGGAAATAATGACGTTCCCTCTTTCAAGCCCCAAGGGCGTGCTACTAGTCGGCGCTCAGGTTTTTTGACCTCCCTCTCAATAGCCGCCAGATATATTTGGGAAGACACTCAGCAACGCTTGATTTGTGTCACCTGAAAACCAGTACAGCATATTCGCAAGTGGGTGCATTGACGTCCCGTTGCCTGATGCGGGGTGGGTTGAAATACCAGAAGAGTGCCAGGTAAAACCTTGGTGAGTTTTCAGGTCCGAAAGGGGTGATCCAAACGACGGACCCTGTGCTGTCTTCTTGCCGAGCCAACGGAGATTGAATAGGATAGGATATATTACACGGCGTGATCCGAATCACGAACGAAGCGAGACATTAAACGGCTACCAACTTGAAATATAAAACGAATCCCGAGGGACCGCACAAAAAATAATATCTGCGTCTCCTGTCGCCGTCCGATACAGCGCAGACCAATGAAGCACAGTGGAGTCATTTCCCCTGGGTGGCGGTGGCGCTGTATTTTCCCATCCGACTGTCAAATGCTGGCTAGTGATCTTTACCGTGGTCAGATACAAGCAAAGTCGTCTTTTAACAAGAACAAAAATTCAATCCATGCTGTCGATCTCCATCAGAAATTTAACGGGCTTGAAATCCTGAAAATTGACCTTCCTCTACTTTCCTGACATAATCGGCGGCCTATGCCGTACAATCCCCTGGGCATAAATAAAGTTGATCGGGGATCATTGAAGTTGAATAGTGTGCCAGTTTTTTTCAGACTAGCACTTTAAATGTAAATGCGGTCTCGGTGATGGCCACCACCATCACGCCTGTTTCCGGACGGAACCAATCTCGTTCTGTCTAGTTCCTAAGTATAAACGTGGCTGACAATTCGGGTGCCGGAAAAATGCCTTCTCTTCTCCTCCCCCGCGCAATCTCTGAGAGCGATTTGTTCAACATATTGGTGTGTCCCCATAATTTTGGTTCGCTCTGGGTTACGTGGGTGATATCAGACTCTCAGAATCTTTCATCCTATGTGGATTTATTTATGCAGGGAGTGCTATGGGCGCAGTTCATCCACTACCTAGGTGTGAACGAGCGGGACTCTGTGCCGATGAAGCTTTTTGTAGCCGGGCTTTCAGTGCTGACGACGCTGAAATCCATACAAACCCTGTGCGTTTCCCTTTCTCATGCTCTCCCGCCCCTGGCCTGAACGTTCGTCAGCGCGCTAAACTGGCTCCAAACTTCTAGCCTCTTTAGGAGCTTAGAAGCATTGTCAAATTTATGGTGGTCGTTCTGGTTATCAGAGCTGACAGGCCTACTGGGCGCCATCATTATGTTCTATGTCCAGATGTTCTTTTGTCATCGTCTTTGGGTCGGTACTTTCATTTCTCTGAATATGCCATTCACTCAATTTTTCGAGATAGGCGCTGTCATATAATATATACCTTGTCATCGCCGCCGCGACCTTGTTCATCGTGGCTCTTGCCGCCGCCAGTGTTGCGGTACCTTCATTTCTAAAATGTTCTTGTACATGTGAATAACATCAGACTTTTTTTCCAGGCCCAATTTTTTCAAGATACATGGCTGTCGTCCGTTTGGTGTGCGTTTCGATTCATTTCATCATATTGGAATGCTCACTCCGACATGATTCCAGATGCAGTATATCTGGGCTTCGCCATGGTGGGAGAATTGCTTCAGACCGGAAGCATAGTGTTCTACTTGGTGGTACGCGTGCTAGCCGCATTGTTCGATTGATTCCATTCAGACTCCCTCCCAGCGCCAATCCAAGAACGCCCTTCCCCGGGGGCCCACCAAATCGATACTCAACTCTTTGCTTCGGACGACATTGCAGGTAGATTTTTCTCTCTATTTCTAAAATGTCTTCTACTTACAATTGCCCAGTCCGCCGCCCCAGGTGCTCTCTGGGCCGTCATCGACTTCGTTGCCAACATAATGATCATACGCCACACAGTAACTATCGATACCCTCAGTGTAGCGTCAGTCATTTCGGCCATCGCGACTATCATTCTCCCAAAGTTATATGCCATCACCGCCATGTGGACGCTCAACAGTCGCGAGGATATCTGCTCTGCGGCGGCAAATCAGACTGTTTCGCTGTCTCTGGACTTGGAATCCACGTCGGTCGTCTGTACGGCTCAGAGCACTCAATAGATGAGGGTGTAGGTGTAGCCCACTGGACCAGGGACCTGCTTGGTGACTAGTGTAAATAATAATAATATCTGTATCACACACAATCAAATTGAGTCACAAACTACAAGAGTAAAATTTAAATCTTCGCCATGATAAGACCGTGGATTTGTTCAAATTGTTGCATTTTGACCAAGTGCGTTCAAGTAACGCGTGATGCCGAATTTTTGTTTCAAAATCAATTCGAAAGCAAAATTTTGGGCCATCTCGGGGAACGAAAAAATCGAAATCAATGAGCACTTGGTCAAAATGCGACTGCAGTTCCGAGGTCCAAGACCAAGATCATTATTCACGGGCAGTACGGTGTCGGTGAAATAGGCAGACGCGTAATATAGAAGAGGTACGCCGGAGGATGCGCCAGTGGTCGGAATCCGAACATCCGGAGACGACCCAAATACCGGTTTCTTCACGGGGTTAAGGCAAATCTGGCACCTTCCGTGGGGCTCCGCAGCCATAAAGTTAGGCATCCGTGCCCCTCCGCTCCTTCTTCACCTGAAACGATGGTCACAGAGCGTAGCTAGGCTTCCTTTCATTAATACGCAGGTCGATGAAGCCAACTGAAAAAGGGTACCCTTCTTATAAACAAATTAAAGGGAGGCGGAGCCTGCAACGCACCTCTTCAACCACATGCACGAGTCCTCCGCCTATTCTCCGCCTATTCCCCGCCTAGTATATCCGCCAGGCTTGTCAACGGAGCCGCACTGTGACGCGCGCGTTCCGCCATTCAAGAATTAAATGAATGCCGTGTCTGATTCGGGTGGATGCTCCACCTAGAGCCATTCAACTACATTTGTTCTTGGCGAATCTACATTCTGAAACTTTTTTCGGCTCATTGAATGTTCCGTGTCATCTCAGCTACTTATCCTGTGCGTCGCTCAATGCTGCGTCATCCGACGGCGAACGAAGTGTATGAAGGGTGACGCAAAGGGTGTTTCTTGGAACCATACCTTAAAGGCACACTAATATTTCCGTTATAATGTTCAGCACTTGGATTCCAATTGCGATGAGAAATGCGTCTGTCGATATTATAAGATGGCTGTGTCCTTGACGAACATGTCAGCGCAAGCGAGGCTTGTGCGCTTTCCGCCGGGATCTTTTTTGTTCCTCTATGTTTAGGGAGAGCTAATTCCACATCCCTCAGTCGTCGTGCTTCCGGAAAATTCGAGAAACAGGCGTTCAGCCCATGCTGCTTTGTCAGGATGCGTCTTTGGCGAAAATTTGTTTGATTGAATCCTCGGTTGGTGTGTTGCCCAGCTCAATTTTACCCAAATCTCCAACTTTTCCTTTGGGCAGACAGATGCCAAAACGAAAATGAAACAAACGGGCACCTCGCGGCGCCGACCGGCGCCACCCGGTGCCTGCAGGGACCATCCTTGGCAACAAATAGCACCCGCAGGACCCATCCAGACACTCGGGTGCAGGCTCGGGCTGCTTCATGGAATCTGTATGCCGTATACAGTTTAGTCCCGCCTCCATATATTGGGACGTTGCTATTTTGGAGAGGTCAGCGACTCTTTCTACCCGCTGCCTCGTCTTATACGGCACGCAGCTACTACGGCTACTTGCTGCCGACGTGGAGTGAGTATATCTTTTTTTTCTCCTTCCATATGCCAAGGCTGAGCAGATTTCCTTGCTAACCTCTTGTATAAAATCAAATTAATCCCCGGTTGTGAACTCAACCCCATGCAAAATTCGGTATTGGCCGTAATAACGGCGACAGCGGTCCTCGAGGGCTTTTTGTACGGAATCCTCAAGAAGCCCGGGTATCCATCATCGCACAAGCGGATATGGTGCGACTTTGTCGTCATCTCCTCAACCACGATATTTGCCATGTGTACCGCCGTAAGTTTACTTCCCTTTCCATTGAAACAACATGCACGCAGTACTAACGCGTCCACTGCGCTGTGGAATGTCACTACCAGCACTGGATCCTCACCGTCGTGCGTTATTCACACGGACTCCTGAGCACACCCGACATCCCCTCCGCCCTGCACTACTTCATGGACCATTCCAAAATCCCTCAAGTCATACGCATCGTGCTGTGCGAGCTGACGCTCTTGGTTGGAGATGCGGTTATCGTTTTCCGGCTGTGGTGGATATGGAACCGAGACTGGCGGGTGGCGCTCCTGCCCGCGTTTTCGTGGCTCGCCTTAGTTGGTACGTGGATTAATGGATATACATTTAAATTCGCTACACCTATACGTCGCTTCCAGCGCTCGTCCCACAGCATTGCTAACGTTCTGTTATTTAATTTGCAGTCTGCAGCATCATTTTCTTCATGGGACGCAATCTGTCCATCCGGTCCTGGCACGGCTGGCCGGAATTAGGGCCAACACAGGGACCTTCCTTTTTGAGAAACTCACTTATCAGACCTCATTTGACTGCCGAAGGCTCAGCCGGTTCATTGTTTTCTCGTCACGCGTTACACAACCACTCTCCCTCCTCCCACCACCATCCCCTCGTCTACGCGCTAACCAGCGCGCTCCCGCTCCTTCGATACCGCTGACATAGTGATTATAATATATATTATCCCTGGCCTTCCTCCTCAGACCCACCGCCACCACGCTTGAATTTGAAGTCATTCGTGCGCCTCATGCCACCTCTCCGGGCATCTCCGGCCTCAACCCGGGGGAGTTCCCATCTTCCTTTCTTTCCATCCCGCAGAAAGACCGTCGTGGGCGCGCACCCCGCTGCATGCTACCGACGGGCTCGGGCACTTAAGCTTGAATTTGGGTGGGTGGCATCGTAGTGTATTTAAAATTATATACAGCAAATCAAATGAAATATAACTCTGCACACAGCACGGCACTGTACTTTGACTTCTTCCTTCAATTTCCATCGGCGACACAGTAACTTGCTCTTGAGTGTTGACAAAAGCTCTTAGCCATATTGGGACTGCGGAACCTTCCGGGATCAACGATCATGCTTCTCTTGATTCGCGTGGCCTCCCAAAAAGGAAGGTACCTGTGTCGGCCCAGCATCCCGGCTGGCCGACGACAAATTGGGTGCTGACCGCGGTGTAAGTAACGCGAACCTGCTTTTTGAGTTATCCTTAGAATCAACTGACGTCTCGCGTACGCCGCCATAGCACAAATCTTTACTGTACAGGTGCGCCTTGTTGCCACTGCGCAGATTACATACTGATTTAATCAACTCGAATCCATCTGCAGCACTAATTGCGTGGAAAGTGTGGAGAACCCCACAAGCAGTGCGCGGGATCGGCGATGGGCCGTTCATAGTGAGTTGTATCGCATACTTATCTAGTACATTTCTGTCGGCATTTTCTGAATGACTGTGTTTTTGCAGCCCGTGCTCGCGATCTTGGTTGAGAGCGCCGCAATATGGACGTGAGTATTCATTGTCCTCCAGTTCTTTCCCCCCGCCTTGGTGATTTCCTCTTTTTTCTTTGCTTATACCAACCTGCGCCCCAGAGCCTGGCTCCTCTTCTTCGCAATCACCAATCAAACTGGCTCCGTTCTCCGCTTGCTCGCGACAGATCTGACGCCTCCCGTTCTTGCGATTGCAACCATCTTCATCTACCTGCGGGTTGAGCTCGGGTCGTCGTCGCAAACGCCCACGCATGCACAGGCGATGACGTTGACGAGCCCGGCATCTATAGTTCTGTGGGGGACCACCTCAGTGAGGGCGGCGGACACGGACTTGGATGGGTCGGGTCCTCCGACTACGACGATGAGTCGCAAGTCGCTAAGTGTATGAAGAATGATAGATAGCAGGACCTTGACGTTTAGATAACCAATAGATGCAAGGTGCGCCGATATTTTTGACGACGTTGAACGCTCAGTGATCCACGACACTGACGAGTCATTCATTCAGGATTGCATTCAATTCAAATATAATTTATTCTAGTGATATAATCCGAGACATAGCGCCACTCCATATTACGCGTAGAGTTTGACGCCAGCGCGCGCGCGCTCCCAAAGTTGAACAATTACAAAAAAGCCAAAGCCGCTCCGACCAAGCACGGCCGCTTTTGGGGTCGGAATTTTTTCAGTTGTTGAAGTTCAAATGGGTTACTTGGTCATCAAAACTTATGAGATACTAATGCTGAGTATGATTGGTGTCAAGGAAAGTGGTAGGAAGTAAGTTGGATTACGGCGGCAGGACGCGGGGCAGCCGGCCCGGCGCTAGGGGTGGGAAACTCCTTCCCTCTATGGAAGGAGGGGGGAGGGGGGGGGTCAGCTCCGGGTCGAAAAAAACTTTTCGACCCTATATCCGATTTTCGAATCCCGATTTCCCCTTGGGCATCATTATCTATACACAACTTGTTCACCCTCTATACGAAGGCACCTCAAACCGCTCCTGCAACACAATATAACTAAGCACAGTCATCAACACCCTCGCCCTTGAATCAATCATCCCCATCGCCGGATACATCGGCGCCTCCAAATACGCCCCCAGCTGCGCCTCCACAAACGGCCAACTCACAAACCCGATCCTTTCAACCTTCTCCCGCGTGGTGTGCGCCTTGAGGTGCGCCTGCAGCGGAAGGAGGCCGGTGGACCCCTCGCGCCGGGGGGCAGGGGCGGGTTGAAGGGCGCTTTTTTGCGGAGGTACATTTCGTCGGTGACGAAGGGCTTGACGGCTTCGCGCAGGATCCATTTTTCGGCGAGGCTCCACCCGCCGGGGCCTGTCCCTTTGATCGGCCGGATTTTGAGAGATCTGCGCGTGCATAGAAAGAACAAGTCTCGTCAATTTAAAAAATTGAATACTGGCGCGGGATCTTACGGCGGCAGACTGTTGATATATTCGACAAAGTGGTGGTCCAAGAACGCGGGCCGACTTTCGATGGAGTTCGCCATGTCGTTGAGGTCTCCGTTGATATTCAGGATCACGTTCGTCATCATCGTCTTCGAGCCAACATACTACACCCCAATCGTCCGTTCAATCCGATTTGAAACCAAAACAAAACAACACGCAGACTTACGAGCGAAACATGCAGACTGTGCCACTTCCCCTCGACGGAGTTCTGCCGCACACGCGTAGGGATAGCCTGCTCGACGCACCGCACGGGGTTCGGCTGCCCGAACCGCGCCAGCGTCTCCGCGCTGAACGCCGGCGGGCCCAGCGGCGCCGACACCGGCGCGAGGAACAGGTGCGCACTGGTGTTGAGGAGCGCGCGCGGCCCGTCCGCCTTGCCGCGCGCCTGCGCATCGGTGGGCAGGTCAGGCATGCGCGTCGCGGCGGCGGGGTCGGCCTCGCGCAGGTAGTCGAGCGGGAACCACGGGTAGCCGCCGAAGGACTCGTCCGATCCTTCGCCGGACAGGGCGACCTGCGCCGACGCAAGCAAGTCAGTAAGCAAGTAATTAAGTATAAGTATGAATGCGGCGGCATGAGGCGCTTGGATGGAGGGAGGCACGGACCTTGTATCCGCCGTCGCGGACCGCTTTGGAGAGGAAGAGCTTGCCCGCACCGTGGAACGTGCTGCCCGGGAGCTCCGAGTGCCAGATCGACTCTTCGAACATGCCGACCAGCGCGGCTTCGGTGGCGGGGACCGTGATCATATCGGCGCCGATGTGCGCTGCCGTGCGGGCCGCCTGGGGCGTTTCATCCGTCGTCGGGTCCTCTATTATCATAATTCATAATAATAATGTCAGCGCTGACGCGAGGCGAATGGGCAGAATATACGTATACGACGCACCGGTGTACGCCAAAGTAAATCCATGCAAACCCTGTGCGTTTCCCTTTCTCATGCTCTTCCATCCCTGGCCTGAACGTTCGTCAGCGCGATCATCTGGATCCAAAATTCTGGCCGCTTTGGGAACTTAGAAGCCTTGGCCAATTTTTGGTCGTCGTTCTGGCTATCAGAGCTGACAGTGATACTGTTGGCCATCATTATATTCTATGTCCAGATGTTCTTTTGTCATCGTCTTTGGGTCGGTACTTTCATTTCTCTGAATGTGCCATTCACTCAATTTTTCGAGATAGGCACTGTCATATAATATATACCTTGTCATCGCCGCCGCGACCTTGTTCATCGTGGCTCTTGCCGCCGCCAGTGTTGCGGTACCTTCATTTCTAAAATGTTCTTGTACATGTGAATAACATCAGACTTTTTTTCCAGACCCATTTTTTTCGAGATACATGGCTGGCATCCGTTTGGTGTGAGTTTCTATTCATTCCATCATATTGGAATGCTCACTCCGACATGATTCCAGATGCAGTATATCTAGGCTTCGCCATGGTGGGAGATTTGCTTCAGACCGGAAGCATAGTGTTCTACTTGGTGGTACGCGTGCTAGCCGCATTGTTCGATTGATTCCATTCAGACTCCCTCCCAGCGCCAATCCAAGAACGCCCTTCCCCGGGGGCCCACCAAATCGATGCTCAACTCTTTGCTTCGGATGACATTGCAGGTAGATGTTTCTCTCTACTTCTACAATGTTTTCTGCTTACAATTACCCAGTCCGCCGCCCCAGGTGCTCTCTGGGCCGTCATCAACTTCGTTGCCAACATGATGATTATACGCCACACAGAAACTATCGATGCCTTCGGGGTAGCGTCAGTCATTTCGGCCCTCGCGACTGTCATTCTCCCAAAGTTATATGCCATCGCCGCCATGTGGACGCTCAACAGTCGCGAGGATATCTGCTCTGCGGCGGCAAATCAGACTGTTGCGCTGTCTCTGGACTTGGAATCCACATCGGGCGTCTGTACGGCTCAGAACACTCAGATGTTGCCTATAGGTGAGAGCCCGCAACAGAAGTTGCAGAAGGTCCAATAGATGAGGGTGTAGCCCACTGGACCAGGGGCCTGCTTGGTGACTAGTGTAAATAATAATAATAATATCTGTATCACACACAATCAAATTGAGTCACAAACTGCAAGAGTAAAATTTAAATCTTCGCCATGGTAAGACCGTGGCTTTGTTCAAAATTGTTGCATTTTGACCAAGTGCGTTCAAGCGACGCGTGACGCCGAATTTTTATTTCAAAATCAATTCGAAAGCAAAACTTTGGGCCATCTCGGGGAACGAAAAAATCGAAATCGATGAGCACTTTGGTCAAAATGCAACTGCAGTTCCGAGGTCCAAGACCAAGACCATTAATCACGTGCAGTACGGTGTCGGTGAACTAGGCAGATGCGTAATACTCGAAGAGGTACGCCGGAGGATGTGCCAGTGGTCGGAACCCGAGCATCCGGAGCCGACTCAAATACCGGTTGTTAAGGCAAATCTGGCACCTTCCGTGGGGCTCCGCAGCCATAAAGTTAGGCATCCGTGCCCTCCGCCCTTCTTCACTTGAAACGATAGTCACAAACTGGAGAGAGCGTAGCTAGGCTTCCTTTCATTAATACGCAGGTCGGAGAAGCCAACCAAAAAAGGGTACCCTTCTTCTAAACAAATTACAGGGGGGCGGAGCCTGCAACACACCTCTTCAACCACATGCACGAGAGTCCTCCGCCTATTCCCCGCCTGGTATCTCCGCCAGGCCTGTCAACGGAGCCGCACTGTGGCGCGCGCGTTCCGCCATTCAAGAATTAAATGAATGCCGTGTCTGATTCGGGTGGATGCTCCACCTAGAGCCATTCAACTACATTTGTTCTTGGCGAATCTACATTCTGAAACTTTTTTCGGCTCATTGAATGTTCCGTGTCATCTCAGCTACTTATCCTGTGCGTCGCTCAATGCTGCGTCATCCCACGGCGAACGCAGTGTATGAAGGGTGACGCAAAGGGTGTTTCTTGGAACCATACCTTAAAGGCACACTAATATTTCCGTTATGATGTTCAGCACTTGGATTCCAATTGCGATGAGAAATGCATCTGTCGATATTATAGGATGGCTGTGTCCTTGACGAACTGCGCTTTCCGCCGGGATCTTGCTTGTTCTTCTATGTTTAGGGAGAGCTAATTCCACATCCCTCAGTCTTCGTGCTCCCGGAAAATTCGAGAAACAGGCTTCAGCCCATGCTGCATTGTCAGGATGCGTCTTTGGCGAAAATTTGTTTGATTGAATCCTCGGTTAGTGTGTTGCCCAGCTCAATTTTACCCAAATCTCCAACTTTTCCTTTGGGCAGACAGATGCCAGAACGAAAATGAAACAAACGGGCACCTCGCGGCGCCGACCGGCGCCACCCGGTGCCTGCAGGGATCATCCTTGGCAGCAAATAGCACCCGCAGGACCCATCCAGATACTCGGGTGCAGGCTCGGGCTGCTTCATGGAATCTGTGTGCCGTATACAGTTTAGTCCCGCCTCCATATATTGGGACGTTGCTATCTTGGTGAGGTGAGCGACTCTTTCTACCCGCTGCCTCGTCTTATACGGCACGCAGCTACTACGGCTACTTGCTGCCGACGTGGAGTGAGTATATCGTTTTTTCTCCTTCCATATGCCAAGGCTGAGCAGATTTCCTTGCTAACCTCTTGTGCAAAATCAAATTAATGCCCAGTTGCGAACTCAACCCCCCTCACCATGCAAAACTCGGTATTGGCCGTAATAACGGCGACAGCAGTCCTCGAGGGCTTTTTGTACGGAATCCTCCTGGTCTCCTTCTTCGCCAGCCTTCACCTCCGCATTTCGAGACGGAGGAAGCCCGGGCACCCATCATCGCACAAGCGGATATGGTGCGACTTTGTCGTCATCTCCTCAACCACGATATTTGCCATGTGTACCGCCGTAAGTTTACTTCCCTTTCCGTTGAAATGACATGCACGCAGTACTAACGCAGTCCACTGCGCTGTGGAATGTCACTACCAGCACTGGATCCTCACCGTCGTCCGTTATTCACACGGACTCCTGAGCACACCCGACATCCCCTCCGCCCTGCACTACTTCATGGACCCTTCCAAAATCCCTCAAGTCATACGCATCGTGCTGGGCGAACTGACGCTCTTGGTTGGAGATGTGGTTATCGTTTTCCGGCTGTGGTGGATATGGAACCGAGACTGGCGGGTGGCGCTCCTGCCCGCGTTTTCGTGGCTCGCCTTAGTTGGTACGTGGATTAATGGATATACATTTAAATTCGCTACACCTATACGTCGCTTCCAGCGCTCGTCCCACAGCATTGCTAACGTTCTGTTATTTAATTTGCAGTCTGCAGCATCATTTTCTTCATGGGACGCAATCTGTCCATCCGGTCCTGGCACGGCTGGCCGACGACAAATTGGGTGCTGACCGCGGTGTAAGTAACGCGAACCTGCTTTTTGAGTTATCCTTAGAATCAACTGACGTCTCGCGTACGCCGCCATAGCACAAATCTTTACTGTACAGGTGCGCCTTGTTGCCACTGCGCAGATTACATACTGATTTAATCAACTCGAATCCATCTGCAGCACTAATTGCGTGGAAGGTGTGGAGAACCACACAAGCAGTGCGCGGGATCGGTGATGGGCCGTTCATAGTGAGTTGTGTCGCATACTTATCTAGTACATTTCTGTCGGCATTTTCTGAATGACTGTGCTTTTACAGCCCGTGCTCGCGATCCTGGTTGAGAGCGCCGCAATATGGACGTGAGTATTCATTGTACTCCAGTTCTTTCCCCCCGCCTTGGTGATTTCCTCTTCTTTTCTTTGCTTATACTAACGTGCGCCCCAGAGCCTGGCTCCTCTTCTTCGTAATCACCTATCACACTGGCTCCGTTCTCAGCTTGCTCGCGATAGATCTGACGCCTCCCGTTCTTGGGATTGCGAGCATCTTCATCTACCTGCGGGTTGAGCTCGGGTCGTCGTCGCAGACGCCCACGCACGCACAGGCGATGACGTTGACGAGCCCAGCATCTATAGTTCTGTGGGGGAGCACCTCTGTGAGGCCGGCGGACACGGACTTGGATGGGTTGGGTCCTCCGACTACGACGATGAGTCGCAAGTCGCAAAGTGTATGAAGAATGATAGATAGCAGGAACTTGACGTTTAGATGAACAAAGTACGCCGATATTTTTGACAACGTTGCGATCCAGGACACTGACGAATCATTCATTCAGGATCGCATATAATTCATTCTAGTGATATAATCCGAGACATAGCGCCACTCCATATTACGCGTGGAGTTTGACGCGAAAGTTGAACAATTACAAAAAGCCAAAGCCAAACACTGCATTCAGAGGGGTCCCTCGATGAGCCTAGACATCAAAAGTCTAGGCTCGCGTAGATGGGCCTCGACAGCTTAGCAGAGTGTTTAGGCGTTCGGCTAAGCTGTCTAGGCGTTGCTAGTCAGGCTCGGCAGGGCTAGAATTTGGCATGCCGAGAGATCGGCTGAATGCAGTGAAAGCCGCTACAAATTCATTGCCATCATATGGCGCATCTAATTCATTATGTACTAGCAGGAACCCGTGCTCCGCATCGGAAAACTTATTTCATGTCAAAATGGCTTGGTGTTGTCTGTGCTCAGTTAAATTTAAATTTCACAAATCCAAATTTCGGTCGCAGGGAACATGTTATATGACAGGTGGACACTCGTCACCAACCTGCGGTTGGTTCCTCGTGTCCCCCGTGGTTGTCTGCATCAGAGTGAGTTGTATCTGTGACCTGTTCCGGAACATGGAACCCGTACATATAAGTAGCAAGCCCCGGAAAATCTCGAAAACCTGAAATAACTCAATAGATAAATGCACCTGTACCCATGGATCGTGTCCTGAAGAAAGATGGGGTCAAGCCGGGCAGGTACTCAAAAATCAAGAATTGAAGAAGAACACCACGCTCGGATATCAGATACTGTGTTCATTTAAATAATAACCATCAACTGCGCCAGTGTATCCAATTCCAAAAGACGGTTTATGGTTTAAAGAACTTGAATTGACTCCGTTAGCCTCTAGAATTCAAGTTCTGCTCAAAATAATTGAGGGATCGGACCAGTGATCTTTTGGTAGTCGGGATAGCTGTCTGTATCATCGTTCATCCAACATTGTTTCAATTGAAACTTCTACAGTTGAAAAGCAGCAATGATGTTGTTTTTGAGTCAGATTTGAGACCTAGATAGAGCTTTAAGCTGAATTGGTTCTCATTCGACAATCATCGCTATCATACTCTCAGGAGAACGTGGGAGAACTGAGCCATTTGAGGAAAAGGATTTTGTCCCAGTCTCAATTGGTTAGAAGCTGCTCAGCTGAAATTATCCGGTGCACCGGTACCCGTCACCGAAGTCACGGTGAATGAACTCAGAAAACATGGAAACCACGGAAATATTATTGGCCATCTTGATGGTGGAAAGCAGAATGTACATATCAGCAGCAAGGGAGACTTGGATAGCCAGCTACGCCTCTGAACTTGAACGACCGTGATTCAAAGTTGACTTGAAGAGAAGATCAGAGGATTCCCATGGCCAGGAAGGAGAAGATAGTGGACACTGAGGATCTAGGCAAGCAAAAATTGAGGCCTGAATCCTTCATAATAATACCAATGAGTAATGTTGACAGCAGCGAGCGTGCAGTTGAGCCATTGAAACAGTTTATTCAATGAAGAAAAAGTTCAGAGGCCGGAGGGTTCCCGTGGCCCGGAAGACATGGCAGCAGATCTTTAAAATCAAGAAAAGACGAAGTAGGGATATTTTGCTGCCCAGAATACCGCCAAGGAGCAGTGCTGACTGATTGTGAGCAGGTTGAGGAAATAGGAGTATGAGCACAGCCATCTGATTGACGTTTGTCTCAATGTTTGTCTAAGCATTTGTCTCGCTTAGTTATGACTAATCATTGTCCTTTGTATAAAAGATATGCAAGTTGTTCAACCTCTATACGAAGGCACCTCGAACCACTCCTGCAACACAATATAGCTCAGCACAGTCATCAACACCCTCGCCCGCGGATCAATCATCCCCATCGCAGGGTACATGTACATCGGCTGCTCCAAATACGCCGCCAGCTGCGCCTGCACGAACGGCCAATTGACGAACCCGATCCTTTCAACTTTCTCCTGCGTGATCCGGGCCTTGAGGTGCGCCTGCAGCGGGAGGAGCCCAGTGGCCTTCGCGCCGAGGAGCAGGAGGCGGGTTGAAGGGCACTTTCTTGCGCAGATACACCTCCGTGACGAACGGCTTGACGGCTTCGCGTTCGCGCAAAATCCACTTCTCCGCGAGGCTCCACTTGCCCGGCTCCGTCTGTCCCTTGGATCGGCCTAACCCCGAGAGATCTGCGCACACAAAAACACTCCCGCCAGCCAAACCCAAAAGTTGAAACAAACAATACAAAAAAGCCAAACCCGCTACAAATTCATCGCCGCATCTAATTCACGGCATCATTACACTCTATACACAACATTTCACCCTCTATACGAAGGCACCTCAAACCGCTCCTGCAACACAATATAGCTCAGCACAGTCATCAACACCCTCGCCCTTGGATCAATCATCCCCATCGCAGGATACATCGGCTGCTCCAAATACGCCCCCAGCTGCGCCTCCACAAACGGCCAACTCACAAACCCGATCCGCTCCACGTTCTCCCGCGTGACGCGCGCCTTGAGGTGCGCCTGGAGCGGGAGGAGGCCGGTGGACCCCTCGCGCCGGGGGGCGGGGGGCGGGTTGAAGGGCGCTTTTTTGCGGAGGTACATTTCGTCGGTGACGAAGGGCTTGACGGCTTCGCGCAGGATCCACTTTTCGGCGAGGCTCCACCCGCCGGGGCCTGTCCCTTTGATCGGCCGGATTTTGAGCGATCTGCGCATAGTCGTCTGATGAGTTCAGGAAATGGAATACTAGCGTGAGATCTTACGGCGGCAGACTGTTGATATATTCGACAAAGTGGTGGTCCAAGAACGCGGGCCGGCTTTCGATGGAGTTCGCCATGTCGTTCAGGTCTCCGTTGATGTTCAGGATCACGTTCGTCATCATCGTCTTCGAGCCAACATACTACGCCCATCCGTCGTTAACATCCACTCGACCCAATTTGAAAACAAAACAAAACACGCAGACTTACGAGCGAAACATGCAGACTGTGCCACTTCCCCTCGACGGAGTTCTGCCGCACACGCGTAGGGATAGCCTGCTCGACGCACCGCACGGGGTTCGGCTGCCCGAACTGCGCCAGGGTGGCAGCGCTGAACGCCGGCGGGCCCAGCGGCGCCGACACGGGCGCGAGGAACAGGTGCGCGCTGGTGTTGAGGAGCGCGCGCGGCCCGTCCGCCTTGCCCCGCGCCTGCGCGTTCGCAGGCAGGTCGGGCATGCGCGTCGCGGCGGAGTACCCCGCCGCCAGCGCGCGGCGCTCGGCCTCGGACGGGAGGGGCAGCCCGAGGCTCGCGGCGGCGGGGTCGGCCTCGCGCAGGTAGTCGAGCGGGAACCACGGGTAGCCGCCGAAGGACTCGTCCGATCCTTCGCCGGAGAGGGCGACCTGCGCCGAAGCAAGTAAGTATAAATGCGGCGGCATGAGGCGCTTGGATGGAGGGACGGACCTTGTATCCGCCGTCGCGGACCGCTTTGGAGAGGAGGAGCTTCCCCGCACCGTGGAACGTGCTGCCCGGGAGCTCCGAGTGCCAGATCGATTCCTCGAACATGCCGACCAGCGCGGCTTCGGTGGCGGGGACCGTGATCATATCGGCGCCGATGTGCGCTGCCGTGCGGGCCGCCTGGGGCGTCTCATCCGTCGTCGGGTCCTCTATTATCAATAATATAATAAATAATGTCAGCGCTTACGCGAGGCGATGGGCAGGTATACGTGTACGCACCGGTGTACGCCAAAGTGAACGTCGTCAGCTTCGCATCCGGGTTCTTCTCGCGCAGGAGGTGCGTCGCGATACCGGCAATGGCGGAGCTGTCGATCCCGCCGCTGAGGTACACCGCCCACGGCACGTCGGCGCGCATGCGCAGGCTCACGGCTTCCACGAGGCGCTCGCGCACGGTTGATATCATCGTGTCGAGCGAACCAGGGGGCGGCGCAGCCGGGGCGGGAAAGGTGTAGTCCCAGTACGCCTCCGTGCGTATGCTCCCCGATGCTTCACAGACGGCGAAATGACCCGGCGGCAGCTGCATTGAAAGGTGGGTAAACCACAACCGACGAAAGGTGAACTGATGTATGTATTTACCTTCTTGACGCCTTTGAAAATGGTGCGGTCGTCGCCGAAAATACCATTCTGAACGATGCTGTCGAGGTCCCATTCGGGCTTCCACCCGAGCGGCGCAAACGTCTTCATCTCGTTCCCGAACATGACGCATCCGTTGGAGACGGTGTAATAGAGGGGTTTGATGCCGAACCGGTCCCGCGCAACGAACTGCAGCCGGCGCTTGACGTCGTACAGCACGAACGTGAACTCGCCGCGGAGGTTGAACAAGCAGTTGAAGCCGTCGCGTTTGTACCTGCGTGCAAATTCAAGCAAAACGCAAGCCGCGATGGATGATTTTGCTCACAATTGGACGACGAGCTCCGAGTCGGATTTTGACTTGAACGGGTACCCCTGGCTCTGCAATTCTGCGCGGATGCGGTCGTGGTCGTAGATTTCGCCAGCGACGACGCAGTGGACTAGGTCCTCTTCGTCTGAGAGCGGCTGCTGGCCAGTTTCCAGATCAATAATGGCCAGCCGGACGTGTCCCAGGCCTGGGGCATGTAAGTAAGATTGTGCAACAGTATAATGCTCATAACGCACCGACACGAGCATCCGGGGAGATATATGTGCCCCTCGAATCCGGTCCACGATATTTGATGATCTCGAGGGATGCTTCGAGGCGATTCTTCAGATCCTCCGCAGAGGGCGGCTGGACGTTGTCCGGGTAAAACGTAGAGACTATGCCGCACATAACGAGGTGTGAGGGGTTGGCGAGGATGGATAGCGATCTTCGGTACTTGATTTTTTAAGTAGATCGCGGATCAGAATGTCATGCGGCTAGCAACTAATTTCAAAGACTGCCGCCCACGCGGCCCTGATCCGAACACAAATCGCAAGGCATTCCACCAAGAGTGTATTTTCACTTTGAATCTAGTGAACGACAATAGCTGTAACCTACTTAGACTGAGATCTGAGAAGTGTTCTTCTCCCTCCAAAGGGGAAACTGTTTGTCATCCGTGTATCGGTTCGGTTGCATGGCATCTGATTTGAACTTTCCGGCATACACGTGTGATTGAAACTCTTGATAAAATTCATAAACCAGGCGATCCGGTGGAAATCCCGTCGTAAAACTCGGACTTTCCACAGATGTGCTGTCGTTACTACCATTACTCCCTCTGATGTTGTAAGTCTCTATCCCAACTCGTCTCGCCCACTTACCGCCCGCTTTGTCGCCGAAGCGGACGTCGAGGCTGGCGCGTCCAGGGGGACATGAAACTATTTCGCATCAACCCTGATCGTCGTTGCTACAGCGATCCGGAATTATGAAGTGTCTGGGTTATTAGCCGAGAAACATGTCCCCCACGGACGGAATCCGTGAAGGTTTCAGAACGTGCGACAAATTTTTTGGAGCGCTTAGAAACGCTTTACATATTTCCAAACAACCGAAGATACTCGACCAGACTCTACCCAAGCGATTCTCTGTAGCGAAGTGCTAAGTAGCTGAATTTAATTATGAATCCGTACGTACTTTCAGGTACCTTCCCACACTGACGAGATATGGTTCCTGGCACAATCGCACATTTGGCGGTCGGGAATCGGGATCTTCGGGTTGAAAGTGTAATCCCTCATGAGTCATGCCCTATAGCGTGTGTCACTTTCTTGGCAATGGTTTCATTTACTTTCTGCCGTGACCCTCCGCAGCGCGTCGCTGGCCCAAGCCGAACGAGCGCTGTCCAATTTCACGTCTACTGGTGCGGAACCGAAGCCGGACCACCGAACAGCCCTGTTCTCGTTTTTCTCGCCTTACGGCTCTCCTGCCGTGCCTTCATTCCACTCGTCTAGAGCCCCTCACTGGCAGGAGGCGTCTGATTCTCTCGAGATCACAATACTCTTCAGGACTCTTCGAGATCGTTGAGGCTGCTATACCTAGTCTATCATATCCGAGCTCAACTCCTTCTGAATTCCCGCCGCACTCATGTGCAAGCGATTATTTAGCGCGATTAAAAGTGAAACAATAACAATACGATCCTCTAAATATCTAGACTGCACCCAACCTTCAATCCATAGGCACCCGCGACCGCGCAACAAACTCCTTCTCCTCCGCACTCAACCCTACCTCGAATTTCGAAAACGTCTCCGTCGCGGCAAGGTACTCGCGCTCGATGATCTTCGCCTTCGCCGCCGTGCGCGGCGTGATCTGGCATTTGAACGGCGCCGGTGCGGGCGCAAGGCCCTGTGCGGCGTTAGGTTAGTAATAGCAACATTGACCACCCGTCGAACCAAAGTATGTACGCACCCCCAGGTAAGCCAAGGTGTCGATGGGGATGGGGTTCCCCGCTGCGTCGTTTTCGGGCTTCACGTCGAATGCCCAGATCAGGTTCATGACGTTGATATTCTGAATTGAATCAAGATGAGAGAGAGATCAATCATCTGAATGGGTATGTATAAAAGAAAGACGCCGTACGATTGAGCTCTCAGCGAGATGGATCCCCGGGCAAATCCGCTGCACCACACAGCCATTAATTAGAAACAGAATTTTGAGAGTGAAAGCGGCGGGGAGGGCTCACGCGACCGTGTCCGAAGGGGAGATTGTGCCGCAGGGCGCTGGCGTCGACGCCCGGTTTGGTTCCGCTCTCAGTGATCAGATATCGATCCGGATAGAACTTTTGAGGGTCTTCGAAGAGTTCTAAAGGCGGCATTTAATTTGGTTGGACGAATAATATTTCAACAGTGGTCGAGACTTACCCGGGTCTTGGAATATGCCCCCTATAGATAGGTATAATGAGCAGGCTATACAGGTGCGCATGATATTTCAGACTCACAAAGGTTGACGATGATCATGGTGCCCGAAGGAATGACATAGCCGTTATACTGTCGGTTGATCAGCGATTACGATGGCTTTCCGCCGCCTCTCAGTACGCACCTCCCGTGGCGCTTCCGTGCAGTGGGGAATCGAGAGAGGGTTATTTGGGCGGAACCGGTGCATCTGGGGTACCCGGTAAGGCGATGCCACGATGACCAAAGAAAGGCTCAATCGCTCACCTCCAAAATCAGCGCCCGAACATAAGGCATGTGTTCCAGATCCTCCAAAGTCGGCATGCGATCCTCGCCGACGACGCGATCGATCTCGCTCTGCGCCTTTTTCTGCGCCTCCGGATTGGCGGCCAGGATCAGGAAAAACGTCTGGAACCATATCGAGGTCGTGTCGGATCCGGCTTCCAACATCGTCGCGCCGAAATATCTGACGCGCGAGAATAAATATCAGTTCCACTGCATGGATGGATCGAAGAAAATAGGAAGGAAGCAAGGCAAACAAACAATTTCATCTCGTCGTCCATGTTCAGCTCCTTTTGCCGCCCCAGCAGCACCTCCATATAACTCCCGTTTTCCTCGCCACGGCGCAATCTATCTTCGGTCTCACCGAGCAATGCGGAGTACATTGCGCGCTGCATCCTCCTGAGCTCCATGCACTGGCGTTTCCACTTGGCCCAGCGCTCGGGGACGAGTTTGAGAATCGGGAAAAAATCGATGAGGACGGCGGAGCCGGGCTCTGCGAGCGCGTTCCACTCGCGCAGGACGTGGAAAAACTGGGCCGTTTCCGGCGCGTCGTATCGTGGCGCGCGCTTTCCGTAGATCACCGAGAGAATGACCGAATGCGAGAAGCGCTGGACTTCGGTGTAGAAATCCTGGGGTGGAATAAATATACGAAGTTGAAGATTATGCGACAACGCCGAAGGCGAAGGAAGAATTTACCTGCGGAGCACGGAGAAGATTGTATGCGAGGTGGATGGCTTCGGCGTGTTGAATCGGCAAGTGCTCCACAACCGCTTTCTGCGTCAAAATCGTAGTAACTGCTTTGCGCATAGTCTTCCACGTTGAATCTGGAGCGATAATTAAGTTGCGGATGAATCTGGCGGAGAAAATTGGAACACCGAACTGTAATGCGAAACCGTCATGTGCTTTCCCTGAGTAACAAGTTCGGCGATATAAAATTTAGGTCGGTCTGATGTCGTTTCGCTTTGTTTATCCAGCAATTCTCTTGCTGCGACGGCATCTGTGAGGACCACGACCGTGCTCGAGCCGAGCTTGAGCTGATTTAAAAACGGATTAGCCGTCAATGCTGAAATGAACAAGGTCTACTACACACCGAATATATACCGCCATACTGGCGGGCCCACTCCGTGAATCTGTGTACGAGGTACAGAGCAGTGAGCATAAGTATCCATTGATAGCTCTCTCGCTGCAACGACTGACTTGTAATGAGGGCTGGCGGTGGGGAATATATGCGCGTTGCCGAGAAGGGGAATTGTAGGGGGGCCAGGAGGAAGCCCCTCCTCGCGAGCGCCACGCCGCCTTAGCCAAATGGCAACGCAGACAGCTAGCGGGATCAAAGGAAGGAAAAAAGTCATAGGGACACACGCTGACAAAATCCCCTTAAATGAGATCACTTACGGCACTCTGATGGGACTGTTTGATTGCCGCGTTGCCCACCGCAACGGCCCCTGATGGGCGCTGTTACGCCGCCGCTTTTCATATTCCTCTTCAACCAAACGGGTCATGTATCCTGCCATCCCATCCAACATCCCCTTAGCAACTCCAAGGCCACTATCTTGCTCACCCTTGTCGATGGCCAACACTGCAATCAAAACGTAAAAAGGCTGATCGGAGTTGCAGATCCGTGCCTGTAACTTTCATGTGTTTGTTGAAACGTTTCGTTTCTTCAAAGGCTAGCCTAGGCGAGTATCTGGGCCCTACAGGATTGTCTCGAATCCCTACTAGAGCGCCGACTTTCTTGGCTCCTTTCTTGTAGGCGCACAAGGGACGAGGCAGGCCCATGTCCGCTGCGCGGATCAAAAGTCATTTGGAATGGTGGCTGTCCCCTCCCTCGTATCCGCCGATCCTTTTTGCTCCGACTATCATGATGTATCAAATAACGATTATTCATTTCGCTCATGAGAGAACAGGTTTAAAAATTATCATTCTTTCGGTACTGCCATCAGCTGTAAAGCTCCGACTACTCCGAGTCCGGCTGGTCTTACATTCTGGTTGAAATGGTTAAACAGAATATGCATCTCAAGTCCACTAGGAAACATTACAAGAAATAGGTAGATCCTGAAGCACTCCTCAAAGGCCTAATCCAAATGTTCTACTTTACACAAACACACCCAGCCTTTCCTGCGTTCCGCCAGTCTCCATATAGATCTCGGTGGGCTCTTCCTGGGTTCCATTGAAAGATATCGCGGGCGCAAACCACCTATTGACAAGTTCAGCTATGCATTCATTTTATAAGCGGAACGTACCAAAGAGTAGTGACTCCCACGGGAAAACTGGCGGAATCATTAGCGAAATATGTCCACGCTTGGAATATCACGGTCACGAACGTATATTTCGCCTGCATGCCACGGAACTCGATGGTCGTTGCAACATCGGTCGGGTTCCAGCTGGAGGAACGAGTTGGTAAAATTTTCTGGAAAGAGGGACTGGATTTTACCCGCCGATGCTGTCGTCCCCTGAATTTGATATCGCGTCAGATTTAAACTTGTTCTGAACATGGATGCGGCCTCACAGTTCAACACCACGATAGAGTACCGGAGCCAATCACTCGGATTCACACGGTGGGTCACATAGGCGCCCACTATGAGCGCCCAGCCGAGTTCGCCGCCAACGGTGACACCGATCCGTTGCCCAAAGGGTCCGCCAACATCCTTGGGAATGATGGCCTTCGATGCCTGCGCCATGGAGTAGAACTCTTGGTTAACGCTGTACGTTCCGTCGCTGTTAACCTGCACAATCGCACGACAGCCTCCTCCGCAGCTGTCTGCCCCAGGTAGCTTGGGGTTGCCATTTCCGTCGAGCGCGATGTTCCACATCAATCCCGTGGACGCACCGTCCGTAATCCCCGTAATAAAGAGGTTGTCCATATACCACTGCACGGCAGCCGGTGTGAATTTCGATGTTCCAGACAACGAATGGCTTACCTTGATATCGCTCCACTAAATCATGGGAATTCATTTTCTGTCAGATTTTGCTGACAAAGTTTAACATTAACTTGTGCCTACCCAATCGCTTCGGTTCATTTCCTGTTAGATTTTGCTGACGAATTTCGACATGAAGCTTACCTTCCGATTGTGCCCGAGCATTCTGATGTTCCCATTGCTATCGTCAACACCGCCGATATTGGTCGGAGATGCACAGCTTACCAGTCAAGAATATCTGGGTGCAAAAATAGGCATTTGAAGGAACCTCGAGAGTGAAATAGGACCCACTTCTTTGTTGGGACTGATTAGATCCAACGGTCAGTGGAGTTGAATCGGACTCAAACCAAGACAGAGGACGCACTACGCCGAGCGGAAGGTCAACTGCTCTGAGACACTGCCCTATAGTTGTCTCAGTACCCGTAGACTGCGCAATATTACGAAACGAACTTCGTAGCAGTGAAAAGAGACACCGTCGAATGCATTAGGCGCAGCCTGCATGAGCTGTATTGGATAGGTGGCAGCATTGCTCCAATTATCCTCGTATCCTGAATGAAGCCCAAACATCAGTTGAGAGCAGATGAGCTGATGCCTGAAAGTGGACCAACCAATCAACTTGACCGTCGAGAACCCGTTGTTATTCATAAGGGTCCGCAACGCAATCCCAATTTGCGCTTCCACAGCTGCGGTCATCGTCGCACCTGTGCCGAGCCATCAGTTTCGCGCGGAGCCCAAACCAGCGTGATGAAACGGTCACTTGGGTAGGTCGAGTCTGAATTGTCCGGTTCGTTTTGGATGGAGATGGCGTACAGAGACGTGATTCCCTCGGATTTGAAGCCCTGGAGACATTTGAGAAGGTAATTGGCATCTACACCAGTCCATCAGCTAATAAGGATGCGAACGGTTGTAGGAGACTGACATATGGACCTGAATCGGAATCTAGGTTAAAATTTGTTCAAAATCGGAGCAGACTATCCTAACACATATTGGGATTCCAGCGAACCGCCGTTCATAGATCCAGTTGTTTTCATCCAACCAGGCTGCAAGCGGAACGTGAGTTGGTGTGATTTTGATTTAATCTGACATACTGGTGACCAGGGCGCAACGTGAACTGTCCACACACATCAGTCACAAATAATCAAGGGTAAATCAAAAAAAATGTACCCTTTAGAACTACGCGTGCACGCGAATGAAGGCATCAGGAAAAGCGAGTCGATGAATATCAAAGACGTACTGGGATTGACAGCTTGAATATCTTTGAGAACGGTGTACAAATAGGACGGAGCTCTCCCGATGCTGAATTTACTGAACGAGGTATCACCGCTCGTGTCATCGAAGCTGTATACTGTCCTGGATATTGGTGAATCGAAACAAATTTATTGAAACGACTTACGACTCGCCGAGAAATCATTCGCCCCCAGGGGCACTCGAACGTAACTGCGACAATTTTACCTACTCGTTCGGAAAGGGCGGAAATCACAAACCTGAGTCCAGCCGCATTGGCACCATCCGTCGGCGAGAACATATACTTGAGCAGCGTGTTGTAGTTGGCAGAATTTTTAGCCTAAAGCTTGTCAGTTTGTATGTATTTCGCCGAGTGGCACATACCTTCAAATTGGACAGAGTGAGTGCGGACGAGTCCGCTGAGCTGTCTATGAGATTGCGTATACCGAGTGGATAGAAACCATACTGAGGGTACCGCCAAAACCCCACACACTTTGATATACTTGCGAGTCGTCGACGTTGATGTCAGCAGATCCAATAGCGCCCGGCGAGACGAAGTTGATGGGGGTGGACGGCGCTAGAGACGTGAAAAGCTTTGAACGGTCCCATTTCGTTTGCCACTGTAGCGGAGATGAGTGCACAATATGAGAGAAACAAAAGGAAGGGGACTCAAAATATCCCAGATTTGCTGAGAGGCGATCGGAAGCACGAAGAAAGCAAGTGACTGTATCAAGGCAGGCGGACGCATTGTGGGATGAAGGTCAAAAGACGGAGTAAATGCAATGAGGACAACTACTCGCCGAAGCACTTTATAACCTGTGGGTGTCATGACTTTCGATGAGCAATTGTTTGTGTCCCAGTCCCCGCGGCCGTTACAAGACTGGTACCGCGCATTAATCACATCGTAGGCGGACATTTAGGGTTTTCTGAATAACTGCGACGGCGGGGAGTGAACAAGGACGCTCCGATCACTGGACCGCGGAAGCTTCCGAAGCAGGTTGTTCCTCGTCACTTTTAGACCTCCCAGAATAGCCCAGGTCGAGGTCAAAGCCCAGCCGCAACAAAACCTAGAAGCTCGAGGCGACTCGGCAGGCGACCTAACTCGAAACAGGACTGAAATATAACCAGGAAAAATTGGAAGGCTGGACGGTAGCTGGACTTCCAGGTGGTGCCTTCATCTTGTGTAGTTTGGGACTTGCGGACGACATCCGTGCGTAACTACCCTATCGACTCGGGCCCGTCAGGACTCTAGCCTATTCAGGGTAGTGAAGCAGGCGACCAGCAAGGTCCTAAAGCAGAGGACATCAAAACTAATTTGTTCAACCTCGTCGGCCGCCGAAAAACAGATTTACTCGAACTAAATAAATCGTCCGAGGATGAGTGGTGCATTTATAGTTGAAAAAACGAAACTTGCAACGTTTCAAGATGGGACTTGGAGATAAAATTCGAGCTGCGCGACCCCTGAACTGGACAACGCGCCTGGACTGGAACCAATGCTATGAAAAATAATACAAAAAGAGAACACGCAGAGATCTTCTCTTAACGGGAGGAAACCTGTACTTCATGTCCTAGATCTGACTAGTGCATTTATCGATTTACGGAGAATCGCAGGGCATTTTCTCGAGCGTAGATATATGTCGCTTTAGATCTGAGCGCTTAAGCATTTACTTCTTCCGATTTACTTTTTGGTCTCTCACCGTTTTGGGAGTTAGACCCGGATTGTATCCTTTTTCGTGGGAGTGTGCATTCTTGAGGTGTGCAGTCTTTCTGCGTTAATTCATTTCGCTCCCGTGACAGCTGCATACCGTTTCCACGGAATTAGGGCGCGTTGCGCTCACTCTGACTCCGGGCATTGAACCCGCGGCGAGGAGTTAGCGCATACACTTCGACTCTGGCGTTAACGTTGGCCCTATTGGCTAGGTTCGGATTAGGGGTGAGTGATTCGTGTCAAGGCAGGTTATATTGCGAAAGGAATACCCCTGGGGCTCGTCCTTGAAGTATTAAAGAATCCCGGGAAAGTCGTCTTGGTTGGCAGTGTGGAAGAGTCATGAGCGCATTGAAGGCCGATCGCCAGAACAGTTAAATGTGGACGGAAGAACGCACGACCCCTGTTGGATAACACTTGGAGTCTTAGGCCGCGTTGCAAAAGGAAAAAATTACCAGCGGAGCGGTAGACTTGCGTTTCGACAACAGTGGAGCGGTACCGGAAGATAATTTGTCACATTTGGAGCCTGCGAAGGGAAGCGACGGTAAGATCCCAAAATTAAACGCAGATTGACCTACACATGTATCTTCTCTGACTTTCAAGTTTCAGAGTGGTGCTGGGAGGGCCACGCCTTGTACAGGATGTCAGCATCCAGTTATTTCAGAGGCGTGATGACATACTCAAATGCATGCGCTAGGAGCGGACATCGAAGGTCTAGCGGGGCCAAAAAATCAAAATAAAGTGAGCTATAAAACAATAGAAATCGCAGGAAAAGTTATTCTCGAGTCCAAAACCAAGCTGCCGCCGGCCAACTTGAAAGGTGCTGGTCGATTTTGGTTTTGGGTGCCAGTAAGTTTTATTCTTGGGAGCGGCTTCGAGAGTGAGTAGACGGATGGGTTTGGGGCAGTGGTATTGGCAGACACCGGAACGTTATCCTCCGAGTCCGCAATGCGGTTCTCTGCCATCAGTTTGAAGAGCTGAGCTCGGTGCACAAGGATTAGATCAAGTTAAACGAGGCAGTATCAATGGGGTGGTGAAACTAGGGGATGCATGCCCAGCATGGAGAGGCATGCAGTGCGCCCTCACTTGTAACGACATGCAATGCATAGCCACACGACATTGTAAGCGAACGGATCACTCTCGATTGTTCATCAACGGATCACCCCTCTGAACTCGTTCCAAGTCCCTGAACGCATGGCCCAATTTTCGCGAGACATGTACCGCCGCAATGCCATGCTTGGTGGAAAAAAATTTCCCTTGAGGTTGAACGTAGACAGCGCCTGGGCCGCCCGAGTGCTTGGTCGGAATAACCATATTATATTTCCGATACTTACCTCGAATCCCCGGGATGTCCTCTTCGTAAGGGTTTCTGAGTATCTCGAGTGCGTCATTTGCAACATAGAGTTAGTATGCATTTTAAATGCCTCTAGTTTTCGGTTCCCGCTCTCCACGCTGGCCCGTGCAACTCCGTGAATAGTCCTATCGCAGCCAATCTTCCTACCACACCCATTCGTCGGGTCCGTACCTGACGCTGGAAAGCTTATTCGGGTTGAACACCTCTGATTGCATCGGCGAGAGTGAAAGAGTACATGATGGTCTAAAATCAGGTAGACAGGATTAAGTTTTATTTCATTCGGCATACTTGGCATCCGGCACCAGTATGAATGAGGTCCGACCAATTAGCAGATCTCCGCTGGTAATGTTACATGACACGCCAAAGCACAGAGGACACCACTATTGCATTTTATCGTACAAAAAGATCTTTTTGGCCGGGAACCTCTAAGGTACCTGAAGATACCGTATTTGGACGTGGAGAAGAAAATTGTAATACGGGGCACTCACATAATTAACCGGAGCCCAGGGCTCAGTTTTCGAGTAGGAATATCTTTGTTGCGGGGCTTCCAGGGGCCGGGTTTTCCATGGAGCATCGTCTGCACCTTTCATCAGTCCGGCACCGTGAGATGAGCCGGGCTGTGAGGTGACAATATCCGGGCTTTTGATGTAGCGGAATTTATACATCGCGGAAAACAGGAGGGACGAGTCTTCGGTATTGAAGACTTCTTGGAAAATCGTAAATCGAGTAGGGTCTGAATATAACATCAGTGTATGAACCTTCAAAATCGGAACCAAGACATCGTACGTGCCTTGGCTATCCACCATCACGTCCCAATATTTTGGGATCAGCTGAGTACTGTACAGAACGTTCGATGGTCGGTGAACCTGATCCGATACATACTGTAAAGGGGCGGTTTCAGTGTGGAGAATGGATTGTCCACAGTACACAGTGAAATGCGAGTTTGCGACAACTAGCGAGGGCGCAGTGAAGAAAATGGTCGTATTTATTGCCTCGAGACGTCCGGGGTGAATGGCGTTTCCATCATCCGAGTACGATGAGGATTCGATTTCGTAACGACTCCCCTCCGGCGGAAAGATGTCAATGTATCGGACAGTATAGCGGGCGCAGGGTGAAAACCCTTCTGCGGACGAGTAAATGGCTGAGCTGACCCCACCAGCCGCGGGATACACGGGCTTTGGGATGGGACACAAGAGTCTCTGGACTGGGAATTCGGCGAAGGTAAGCGAATTTATTTACGGGAACTGAACGGCGTAACGTACGCTGGGCGCCTCCGCAAGTCTCACGTAGCTGTTGAAGCCGACTGCCCACTTGTTTGGGGGACCTTTGTTTTCCAGTGCTCTCGAAAATATAGTCCGAGATGAAACGATTTCGACGCGGAAAACGACCTAAGATGCAGGTTTCCCGAGATTTTCCGGGCTGATATCTCACCAAACCTGTCAGTGCAAATGGGCGGTTAGTGGATAGAAATCGAATTGAATCAGCTACCTTCTAGCAACGCAGCTTCGAGCTCCAGTGGCCAAATAGTCTCGCCTCCGCGTGAGGTCTTCCAAGTCTTGCGTACCTGGAGAATATACTGTAACAGTTCCTCGGTGGTCTGGCTCCACAATCTCGGTGTCTGCCATGGATCCGAGGAACTCTGCCAGGGGTTGTTGGATTGGTCGGAATCCATCTGGGAGCCGCAAATGAATGCCGACGCCGACCAGGCATAGCAGCCTTTATGAACCAAAACCCAGCGCTTATATCTGTCGTGGTGCAAGACGCTCGCTGTTAATAGCCGGAATCAGAACTTCGAAGTTGAATATCCTCGGCGAAATTTGACTGAGGCACAGCGCTGCACAAGGTCACTTTGATCCGCCGTGACAGGAACCATAATGACGACATTTTAATTATGCTAAATAAGGAAGGATCTGCAATGATGTGCAAAGGATTTACTGATTCTTCTTTGCCGAAACAAAAAAACAACCACTAAACCGCCGCAGACTATCGATATATTTGGCATGAATTTCGGGAAATATAACCAAGCCCTTTTGACAGCTTAGGTTGAGCGGACAGAGCTGCTCAGATACCCCTTCACAGTCCGACAGCAAGGCTAAGCGTCGTTTCAAGAAATGAAGCGACCTGCGAGGAAGTCTGCAAATTAGAGATCATCCTTCTAGAGATCCTTCCCCATCATGAGTTTCACGGAAGGGTTTCAGGAAGGGAGGAAGGGAAGTTGCTACCCCAATCCTCTCGTTGTGCTATCAACAGGCATCATGGGTGGAGTGAAATCTAAGCGCCAAATGGATACCACGGTGCTGACGTTTCTGCATTCCCACTAGTCATAGCTGTGGGACGTCTTGTGTGCCGCCTCATGAAACCGTGATGCGAGACGTTCGCGCACAGCCACCGAGGGTTGGATATATTTAGAAACACTGGCTGTTTCAATTTGTATAGGAATGTTGTGAGTCGAAGCCCCAGGGAAAACTTCTACCCCTACAGAGATTTAGAAAGCCTCGAAGTTCAACACGTTAACAAAGTACGCCTATATTAGGTTCGCCCCCTGGAAAATTTCACCAGGCGAATTCTAGAAACTCGTGGAATTCTGGAATCTCATGGTGCTTTGTCCTTCTTTGATATTGAGTTTTAACAGTAATGATGAATGTATTGTTTGTCACAGGTAGGACACTCCCTGACATGGATTGATCCATCCAGGTTTATTGTGCTAAGAATTCACCTCCGGATATTGCGGTGACAACGCAGCTCGAGAGTAGTGCCGAAATAGCATCTGAAGCCAGGCAGCCAACTTCATGGTGGGACCATTGCTTCAGGATCGGCTCTTTCCCTTGGAAAATCGGCGGATTCAACGAGCTTTGTATTTTTCTATCGAAGTATATTACCGATCTCGTACTTGCACTTCTCCAGAACAAGAATGAGGGCAGCAACATCAGTCGCCAGCTACGTAAAAAACTTGCCGCTAGAAACACTGTGGGACCGAGTCCAGAAAAGAGATGAAAACAGGAATAACCCCGAGAGAGAGGAAACCTCGGCCAGAATTTCGGCGCTTGACTGTGACGAGTAGCGCTGGGTCGCAAGAAGTCTCGAATGCAACATTCGAATATTGGTGTCCTCGGCGAAGAGACTCGTTCTGAATGCAGCTCCCGTCGTCCTCGAAGGCCACCGCGGCTGCGTGTGATGAGACCGGGCGACTGAGTAAACCAAGTAGCGACAAAAATTTCGCACATGGCACCTGCAGACTGGTTCCCCCATGTCCGGAATTGACAATGAAAGATCGAGCGATGAACGAATGTCCCAGTTGCAGTTTGAGGTGAGTTCATTTCAGGGTCGAGAACGAAGAGGCCAGAAGCTATGGTGTACATGTGCTCTGGCGAGTTAGACGTGGTTCAGCACTAATCATAGGCGTACAAAGCGGTTTGTGACTACGAAGAAACACTTGGACAGGCTGATGGTTGTCCATTCAGCCATACACCGGTTCCGAATCCAGGCAAAATTGGGGTGAGAACGGAATCTCAATAGGCCCAGAAAGGATAAGCACCGGGCAACTGAGGAGGAATGAGCGACGCTACACAAAGCAGTGCGCTGATGCCATCATTCCTTCCTCCTCGGACGTGGCGGTTCAAACCTTTGCGCAAAGACGTTGAAAATAGAGGCCCAGTTAATATCTGTTGTATAGCCTCGTAGAAAAGAACTTTCTTGGGCGCCACCCTGGCAATTTTAGGCAGTTTAAGCGTGAATGGCTTGACAGATGAATAGTCAGTTTAATAAATCGCTGAGTCAGTGATGAAGCGGGACATGAACCCCGTTCGGTCTGCATAGAGGTGCTTCCGTAGAACGGACTGAGACAAGTTGACCATTTTCGCTTTCTGTTTCCAGCAGTATAGTCATATTCTTACACTTCTCTCGGACAAAAGACAGATTGATGTCAGATTGACGTCCGCAGCAGACAGGTGTTCGTACACGCCTGAAAAAAAACGATTCAGTATGAGAAGCTGAACCAGTTTCGAATCTGGTGGGCAATGAAAACGATGCACGATCGTGCACCCCCCGCGTGCACCGGCACAAATTATGGCTGCGACTGCGGTGCTGATCAATGCTAGCACTGGTTCATCTATTAGTTTCGGTGATCGCAGGAACTGAATTCCGACCTTACAAGTGGTTTCCCGCCGCTTCCCTGTCAGGGGCTGATATTTCGCCGAGTGCAAGAATCTAGGCCCTGAGTAGACAATTTTGGAGATGATGATCTGCCACATCTGCGCTGAGTTGTTCAATCGTACGGGGAAGCGCTTCGTTATCCGTCCTAAAAGGATAGAAGCACAAGGTGCAGAACTTCGGCAAGTGAATATCTTCTCCATATTGACGCCTTTGGCGCCTGATATAACGCCCAACCTTGACGCGGCAATTTCCGACCTCGAAATACGTTTTGGCGCCGACTTCTTCGGTGATTCCTGACGCTAAACGGAATGGAGTCTCTCCAGGTTGCGGATGGTGCGAGAATCGCCCCCCGCAGCGGAAGGAAAAGGAATTCAGGGAAATCAGCCAAAGCAAATTAATCAGTTACTTACCTTCTTTATATTTGCGGCGACTGCCTCGGTGGGCGGCGCGATGTCGATTTCTGTGACCATCACCCTGCCCACGCCGTCGGTGTCCGTGAGGTAGAGGCGCGTCACGTTTATGCTGTTGAGTACCTGAGCAGTACGCAGGTTTCAACTATCAGGAAGAGGAGAAAGACAATATGTGAGATGGAGAGGAACACGTGACGTCAATCCGCCCTGTAGTTCCGCTCTGGCATGAAGTGGTGGAATACATGAACCCGTCCTGAACCGTAAATCCAATTCCATTCTGGTCTTCCGGCACGTCGTCTACGAGGAAGATCAAGCTTTTGACGCCTGCCACAGGGTTCAAGGCCGCGACGGCTGCTGCATTCGTGGCATTAAACCTGTACCACACAGAGCTATACTTTCCTACGACGTAGCCACCGACTCCGGCGAAGCTTAGGGTAACGTTGCTTGTGCCCCCAAGGTGGTCGTCCCATAGCATACTCACGGTGCGTGTCGGGTCTTCCGTCGTGTTCCACAGCTGCCAAAATTGTGAATCAAGTACTCGACGAGGGATATTGAACGCAGCGTACGCGAACTTGGCCGGTCAGCTCCATCGTGTCGCCATTCATGATGAGCAGCACATTTGCGGGCTTCACGGGGAGGGGTGTGATTACGTCGGAGAGTTGCACACCACTAGGCACGGTTCGAGCATCCGTGTATACAAATCCGCGCATGTCGAAGCGAAGAGGTACGCAGAATTGGCGAGTCTGGACGCGCTTAGCGAACCATTCAATATCTCGAGGGATCCGTCCACTTACGAAGCATCGTCGCATTTCCGTCACTGCCGAAGATGCGCTTGTCCGAATTAGTGGTGTCATTGAACCCAACGACCTGTCGTGCCAGAGATATATTCTGGCGTTGCAGATTCATCAGAGCAAGACAACCAGAACTGAGATACAAGCACGCGTTGTTGTCAAAGGTAACATCGGTTGTATCGAAATATGCGACATTCTCCCATTCAAGACACTGACAACATCCGGGAAAAAACTGTGTTGAACACCGCCGAAGGTGTGTCTGGGGAAAAGAGTGTCCAAGGGGCAGTGGCTTGTGAATGGTGACGTACTGAAGCACCCAGACCAATCATCTCTGTCGGTGTAAAGCGCAAAGGAGGCAGTGCCACCATCAATAATGTCTTGCGGTTCTGAAACACCGGGTCCGTTGGCCAGTTGCAAAAATTTCGCCTTTGCCCCTGAGCCTTTTTGGGACAATTACCTTTTTTGGAAGCTCCGGCCAAAGAACGGCAGTCAGAACCGTGCCGAAATGCCGTATCAAATTCAAAAACCTCAAGTCGAGCGTACAAACATACAAAACTAATGTGGGGCATAGGTCGGAAGGTAAAAGCGACGAGGATAAGAGGAAGGGGATAAGAGGGAGAGGGTAGGGGTAGGCACAGTCCACGGGTAAATGTTTGCGCGCTGGCGCGCGACCACTCCGCATCGCTATTACATCAAACATCCCTCCTGCCCGTCCCTGCTTCCCTTGCGCAAGGGGGAAGACAGAAAGGAGGAGAGGAGAATCAGCAGAAAACGGAAGGAAGACAGAACACGTACCTAACAATGAAATACTTTGTCCCCGGCGTTGTGGCAAGAGGTCGTGGGTGTGTCGAGGCTGTGATTTCTTCGGCGCCCAACAGTTGGCGATGATTTGCATGTCCAGCGATGGTGAGGGGCGGCACTTGTGATGAATGACGGCAGGGCATGAGCGCGAGAGGATGCGAGGTGGGAACGGCAACGAGGATGTCGCCAAGGGCGATCTTCTGCGCGAGGGCGATGTCACGGTCGTCTTGCGAGGCCGTGGGTGAAGGGAGTGGGATTAGAAGCCAGGTGACCCGCTGCTGCTCGGCGGCGCCTTCACGGCGCAGTGAGCTCGTGCGTCCATAGCGAGGTCGCCGAGTATCGCAATGGTGGAGGGAGAGGAAGAGCCGTCACGAGTTTGTCAGCCTCGAATGCCGCTGATGCGAACTTTCGGCTGGGCCATCCCAAAAAGGAAGCTGTCCCAAAAAGGCTCAGGGGCAAAGGCGAAAAGTATCGAGTGCCGTTGGCCACCCGCGGAACGCAATTTCCGATCCTCCGCTGTCCAATAAGTTAGACAATGACATTGACCAATCAATTTCGATCGCAGTGGCAGCCAACAGAGCGATAGAGTCTGCCACTGCGAAGAGTTGATCTGCGTCCTCAGAAGCACTTGCGCCAAGCTCTCTTCTTTTCCCGCTCGACCTCGAGCTCCTCCGTTCCCGCCTACCATACTCGGCCTTCTCATTTCACATTGGTGTGCGTGATGTGAGCAATGTTATCATCAATGATGTCTTGCGTGGAACACCGGGTGCGTTGGCCTCGCTCGCATCAGCGCGCCACTCGCGGAACGCAATTTCCGGTCCTCCGCTGTCCAATAAGTTAGACAATGATATTGACCAACCAATTTGGATCGCAGTCAGGATGCGCCTACACGGATGGGCGCTTCCAAGCTCCACTGCCGTCGGTGGACTTGTACGTCGCCATGTCATGGTAGGCCTGCACGAAATCAATTTTCTTCTTTTTCGAACATATGTAGGACGGGTCAAAACTGAATCCTACCGTGCGTATCCAATCAGCCGTATTGGATCGGCGGCGATGAATTCGCTGCAGGGCAGGATAAACGCCGAGATTGAGATATTAGGGGAGGTAGCCTGTCTGGTCGAATCGGGCAGCCTCGAGCGCCTCCAATTGCGCAGAAGACCAGATGTACGCGTCGGCAGTCGCAAGTAAGCTCAAGGCTCCGAGGGTGAGACGGGGAACATTTTGAGGTGAGAGAACCATGACAGCGTTCTTTTGAAGACAAAAGCTGGCACAGTAACCACCTGTCAGTCCTGAGGATCTCCTGAACAGGCCTTGGTAGGGGTGTCCACCGAATCGAGCTGGCTATGCTGCTTCCACCCTAGGAACGCGAGAAGTAGTGGTGTTTTCAGCCCGAGCCCGTGTCCAGTGATCACTGTAATCTGCGATTGTGTTCCAAAAGGCCCAGCGCCAGGATGGGAGATGTAATCGTGGTCGATGTAAATGGTGCAATCGATTCATGGACAGAAGTAGAAAATGCCCCCACGGCCCGCGAAACTAGAACCGCAAGCACTGAAGCGAGGAATATGCGCGCGGAAGACTGATCCGTTATCAACGATGGGGATATTGAGTATTCCTGATAGACGCCAGCCGGTTAGAGGTTCTGCGGTGCTGCAAGGCAAGATCTAGTGTGGCAGCCTGGCTCATGGAGGACTAGTTTCTAGCGGCAGCAAAATATCGGCATCAGCGGGGCCGGACGGGTGAGCAGTTGTACATCGACAGCGAGCACCTGATGCCAATGGAACGTCAGAGACTTCTGCAGGGAGCGCAAGTTGAGGAAGGCATCGGAGAAAGGAAGACTTCATCAAGACGCCATTCAGGAGAGAAAAAAGAGAGTCGGATCAAATCGAGTTACCCAATCGGGGCATGATCGGCACGGATCATTCTTCCCAGTTCCAACACAATCCCCCCCCGGTTTTTTTGTCGTCCACTTGAGTCGAGGACGAAACTCTTTCTCAACAAGTAGAGATTGGAAGATTTTTCTCCCTCTAGGCACAAAGGACTGAGACCAAAGTGGAACGCTCCTCGTGAGCGACTTTGATTTTCGTCGCCCGTTTGCCTTCAAGCTCCGCGCACTACTAGGCAGCCCTTATCGTCAATTGTAATAGTCTCCGCAGCCGCGGCCATTTATTTCCGAGGCTCAATGTCATGCTGCAAGTATCTTATTTCACCCCGGCGTTGAATTCCCGTGCCCCAACAACCTGCGACCCTGAAACACTTAGATTCCAACCATCGGTTGTGTACCTATGAACTGCAGCAACAGTAAAAGCTAACGCAATCGTGTGCCAGTTTTGGCTACTGGTGTCTCAAGACTCTTCCTCATGGAAACAAATTCCAGTGGAAAAAAGGCCTGTATTTTCCTATAAATCATCATTAACTCATGCTACTCTGAAGTCAGGTATCTCTAGCATAGAATAGCACGGCCATATTCGGTTTAAAAAACGCGAAGTCGAATAATGTCAGTGGATATTGTCAGACATCGTCCTCAAGAACGCAACGTCTCGCCAATATTGAACCCACTTCTCCGCGTCCGCTGCACCAAGTTGGGGCAGATTAGCGTTTGCGAGGGTCTGCGACGCCTGCAGCCCTTTATGTCCCAAAACCTTCGGAAGCATACCCATGCTTTCGCGATTTCCAACCCGCGTCAGTCCGAGTTGGAAGAGATCGATGAGCTTCAACGCCATCAGGTCGGTGCCGCTCGGGGTGCCAAATTCTGCGGCCGCTTTGAGGCGCATGAACCACTCGGGGTAGGGAACGAGAGGCACCGCGAGGCAGGCTGCCAGCGGCTTCATTACGGCTCGCCATGTTGTCGGCCGCGGATGGACGACGTGGAGAGTCTCGTTCATAGTGCTCCGCATATCCACGATCGCGGCTGCTGCATCACTGGTCGGAATCCACGAAATTTCCTGTCGACTGTCAGCGGGGTTGTAGCCGGATGAACTGCAGAGGTACGCACATCGTCCCCGTCAGGTAAACACCCAATATGGGCACCAGATTGAACAAGAACAGGGACCCATTGCGAGATATCCCATGAACCACTGGGAGCACCTGTTAGCAGTCCAACGCGGATGACATTCGTGTTTAAATAATGCCGCTCCGAGGCCATCTGGATGAGCCGCTCCGCCACCCATTTGGATTCGCCGTATCCGCTGTGCACAGCAATTCTAGCGTCCTCGATCGGGGCTTCGGGTGCAAATTCGACGCTTGGAGGGACTACTCATATAGAGATCAAAAATCAAGTCAACCAAAATATCAGAGCTTTACCGTTCCGACATACGCTGATTGTGCTGACAAATGAAAAGGTAGGGTGGACGGAACCCCTGGACTTGATAGCGAATTCAAGTAATCGAGTGGTGCCGGCGATGAGGGGTTCGAATTCTGACAAGTGAGACATAAAGTGGACGGTCCAAGCTAAGGTGGTTGAAGGAGATTCAGAGACGTGTTCAAGCCTAAAAAAAGGCCTCACCGTTATGGATAATGTGAGTGACGGACGAGAGCAACTGTCGATTCACAAAGTTAGGAAAGATGCACTCCCTCGAAAAGTAAGGTACAAACCTCATCCATCATTTCAGACGAGAGGCCAAAGCCTTCGAGCTCGAGGTCGCCCTCAACCAGGGTTAATTTTTCTGAATGCGCTAACGCGGGATCTATGCCTTGACGCTGCAAAGTCGCGACTTGTCGATCTAGGAGGGGAATGGCACCTGAGCCTCGGCGATTGAGAGCATATACGTGCTGGATATCGTCACAAGCAAGAAGTCGCACGAGGAGATGGGACCCTAGGCCACCTGTGCTGCCGGTAAGGAGCACGATATGACTGGATGGCGTTTGATTCTGGTTCAACATGGGTGGAACCGCGAGCTGGGTTAAGCGGGCGGTGTATTTGCGCACGAGGTCGTCCATCAGCAGTGTTCCCCCGGTCATGCCTTTCGTCTCCTCAACGAGAGTGCGTGCCTCGACAACAGGTTCCGACGAAACCGTTTGCAGAAATTTGCGAATGATATCTGCTAAGGAGTTGTCCGCGAGCAGCTGCAGCTGAGTTACTTCCAACACCGACCGAAGAGCGAATCTGACACAGGTAAGTGGTGAACGCAACACGAGCGGAAGATATACGCACGACAGGCGCCCCGCCGACAAAGAGTCGATGCCGTAGGATGTCAACGGCACTTCCACGTCGAAATCATCTTCAGAGATGCTCAACACATTCTGGATGATTCGGCCGGCTCTGCTCAGTGGGGACTCGCTCCTGGCGCCGTCCTGAATGATCTGGGAGGAAGGAACCAGATGCGTTCCGATGCGTGGCATCCCATGTGTCCGGTCCAAGGCGGCCCAGTCCAAGCGCGGCATGTACATATTGAATCGCGCACCATTTTGATGCTTATTGATCGAATCATCGAACCAAAGCAGCAATTCTGAACTATATGTGTGAGACAAAGAGATTCAAACACAGAGAAAGCGAAATTATTCACCGTCGGTGGAAAGCGCCCACTCAATCAAATGCTTGTAGCGGGACCGATACGAGGCACCGCCGGATTGAATTACCGCAGAGTCGGTGACCGCCGGACAAATGAAGCAGTACGCGTTTGGCAAGTCTCGCACTAGCGCCTCTAGTGACGCATTGGCCCTAGAAAATTCACAGTATGAATTACTGCACATGGTCAAGGCAATAGCAAGAGCAAACTAACGCGCAATAATTGGCCTGTCCGCCTGTTCCGAAACTCGCCACAACGGACGAAAAAGCGACAATGAACTCCATCGCCAAGAAATCGGTCGTTTTTTGCAAAGCTTGGAGAACGCCTGTCTTCGCAGCGAACACGGTCGCAAAGTCGGTATCGTTGAGAGCTGGGAACGGTTTGTCGGCGATAACCCCGGTCAAAATAACGCAACCTTGATAACGAGGTCACGAGTGGTAAGTACTAGTAAATCAGTGGAAGGAACGAGACGCAACCCCCTATTTCTCTGTTGATAGATTCGAAAAGACGAATCATCAGTTCCGGGGACGAAGCATCGAGCGCCTCTAAGCGAATGTCGAGATGATTGACGCCTTTCAGATAGGCGAACACATGTTGAACAATCAGGTTGTGGTCTTTCCGAAGGCTGCCCTCGCCGGAAAGTGAGGTGGCGACAATATGACGCGCGCCTCGCTAATTCACTGGGAATCAGCTAACGATGTTGTGAGAACTTCTGGATTTCACCTGAACCATGTATAATGCGATGCGCGAACCAAGACTACCTATGCCTCCCAGTATGACGTACGTCTTTTCTGGGTCGAACGAAGCACGTGGAGGACCTTCGAGAGAGGTGACGGCATTGGAAACATAGGGTACGAGTGAGACGCTGGTAGAAAGACACGCCGCCTGGTGATAACCCCTGGAAAATGCGACATCAAGAGCGTCGCCAATACTATGGGGATCTTGCTGGAGAATACGGGGCAGTTCTTCGAGCCAGAGGAAAACTCTCCCAGTTACACGCCGGAGCAACGTGCGCAGGACCTGAGTGTGGGTCTTTTCAACGTATCCTGAGATGATAAGGTCAAATCCTTCACGGCCCATACGCGCGAGTTCAAGGAGAGGAGCGTCTTCTTTGACCTGCGAGAATTTAAGCCCTTCTCGTGAATATATGCCGCAGATGGTGGAGCCGATAACGGTATCGGAATGAGTGACGAGGATTGATAATGTTTTGGCTCGACGATGTTGTTCAGGAGGGGCGAGCCCGGGGAGTGCAAGGACCGAAGTAAGGATGCCCGGAATGAGATCCAGATCGGGGTGAGGGAAGGATATTTCGGCAGGGAGGATGTACATAGACGCTAGGTCGATAGCCGATATGCCTTCGGCTGTCTGACGCTGTAAACCCACGAGCAGCGATCCAGCCGTACACTCTTGAACATCGGGATGCACTTGTATCACGGACCCGAATACAGCCGAAAACTGGGAATATGCGAATGAACGATGAATATCGAGAAGGGCGCGGTCAGGACCAAGATCCTGGTGGAGGTAAGGAGTCTTTGGGGGCGTTGACACCTCCATAACCGCAAGGAGAGGCGCAAGGCGCGGAACGAGCGGCTCGCCTATCGGAGAGATGATAATGTCCAACTCTGATTCCATACACAATGGCAGAGCGGCGAGGTAACGGCTCCGCTGCTCCTCGGAAAACGTACCCGGAAAAGAGACGAATCGGATTTTCCAAAAGAGATATTCTCTTCTGAGTGAGCGTGTGAGGCCCAGGCCTGCGGCAGCGTCCGGGCCTTCGGTGGCGAGAATCCAAATATCAAGCGATTGTGTCGGATTCAGCCCGCTGAAACCCCACTGGAGGTCTGCCGTCCGACCCAGTTCAAAGTCAAAGACAAAGGCTTCTTCCTCGTCGAACAACGCCAATTGATCGGTGACTTCAGGCTTCCATGCAGCCTTCTGAGCGTCAAGGATGAAATAGAAGGGATCCGACGTGGCGGAATTAACGATGGAATACTCCAGGTTTTTGAATGCTGCCGCATATTTGTCCACTAGGAGCGTGCTATCCGCGAGGAGGAGTGTTCCGCTGGGAAGAAGAATTTTGTCGTAGGAGTGCATGAGAGAATGAAGATCGAATTCAGAATTCGCCTCTGCCCGTCCGAAAGCTACCACGATATCGAACCAGCTACCGTCCTCGGGAAGATGGCCGAAGCGGCGAATGAGAGTGCAAAGATCGCTGATATCCCTTTGAAGTGTACAGCTTTCAGGTAGGGAAAGCTCGAATGCCACGTGCGGGAAGTTCGCCAGAATCTCGCCAAGACAAGCTATGAATGTGGACGCTGATGGCCAAATTAGAACAGGCAAGATGAGTCCTGTTTGAATACACACCGTCGCTCGATATCCACATCCTGATCACCTGTTGGTGTGTGGCCAAATCAGATATCACTTGGTGTAAACGTTGGCATGTCGCCGTCGAGGCCGCAGTAAGTCGGACCTGCCCTGCGGTTTAATCCACGGTTTTCGTATCCAACAGGATATCTCACATCTGTATCTTTCGAGTCCAGCTGTAGTGTCTCGTCCACGCCCGAATTGTGAAGCAGAGGCTTTGGACTTCTGGCAGCAGCAAACACTGGCTGTAAGACAATATGCATTGCCGAAGGGATATCAGGCAGCGGCGCGAGCCGATGCTTGGCTAATTCGAATTTCAATGTGCACAGGGGCTTCCCTGAGTCATCAACAACGGCGGCAGTGAACCGCAGCGATTCTGTGCTCATCGTGAGCTGCTTCGGTATTAAAAGTAAGAAAGAATCCTCACCCGGCATCCAACCCGAAAATCGAACATGAACGTACACATGAGAAGGAAAATAGTGTGGTTTGGGTCGCCGATGTAAAATCATTTCCTCGATGCGTGAAGGTAGGTAATAGTTGTTGGGTGCAAAATCTCCATGGAACGGCCTATAGGCCGCAATTTGGAAGCACGCATCAAGAATAGCAGGATGCACGATGTATGGATGCTCGCTGTAGTTACAAGTCAGATATATCGTTGAAATATCGTCAGGTCGTCGCTCACTTGTTCAAAGTGGCGTCCAGTCCCCGAACGGATCCCAAAACCTCGTCGGAATTATGATACAGATTTGTGACACGCCGAAACTTCGGACCATACGCTGAAAAGTGAGACAAGGAGGGATAGAAACCTGGTGCAAGTTAGTGACTGCTTCTCAAGTTTTTTTTGAAAATATACCAGAGTCTACGTGTGAGTGGCATCGGTCGCGTATTTCAGGGATATTCAGATCCGGGTGTTCCGTAGGAACTTCGAACGATAAGTATCCGTCAGCGTGGAGTCGCTCAGTCTAGGGAGGATGTTCAGTCGTGATCGCTGTTCAAACCACCAACACTTACGTCTGTATCTCCCGAGCCTTTCCCTGGGCGTACTGGCAGGGACGAGGTTACCTTCCAGTACGAGCCGTCCAAGGTAACCTCAACGAGCAGCGGATTCTCACTCGACAGTGGCAGCAATGAGCGCAGGCTGACATCAAACAGCGTGGTCGCTCCAAACTCCAGCACCTAAACGAATGTGATTAGTAAACCAATAAATGGATCGATAAACATTCCCACCATTTCAACGAAAGCGGCGGCAGGCCAGATCGGTTCTCCTCTGATTACATGCTCCGCAATGGTGGGATGCGTCTCGCGGCTCAAGCGCAGATGAGAACGATTGATTGGTCCGTGGTAATCGTTCGACTCCTTAACCACATCTGGGTACAACGGGAACCGCTTCTTGAGGAAAGGGTACGATGGAAGTTTCAGAGTCAGCTCGGAGCAGAGCGAGCCATTGAGAAGAGTGAAATCGACACAGTTATGTCCCGCCGACGTCAGCTTTCCCAGGAAGTCGAGTGTGTCACGATACTCTGCGCTGGGCTTCCCTGGTTTCGGGCGGTAGACGGTGGAGAGAACCGTCGAAGATTCGGTGACCATGCTTGACAGATAGGATGATAGCACAGGGTGCGGCGCGATTTCGATGAACGCCGATGCTTCACTGAGATTTTGGATCGCCGGCGCAAATAGAACCTGCGAGCGTGTGTTCTGCCAGAAATACTCTGCATCAAACGAACCAGCAAATGGGCGTCCCGTGAGTGTCGAGTATGTGAGGATTTGCGGGGTATGAGCGCCAGGGTAGCGGACGAAGAGAGCTTGCATCTCGGAGAGGTACTTATCGCGACATGCGTCCATCATGGATGAATGGATGGGTACCAGAGTTCGGATTTTTCGAGCAAATATACCGTCCTGCTGAGCACGCTCCAGAACGGCGTCAATTGCCAGTTCCTGCCCAGAAATCGCGACGGCGGAGGGCGCATTTATGCACGCGACTTCAACGGCGCAATCGGGATCAACGACCATCTGCTGGGCAAGAAGTCTTTCTGCTTCTTCGATGGTGCAAGAAAGAGCGGCCATGGTTCCGCCGGACCTCTCCAACGTCGAGAATATTCGCCCTCGAATGATGGCGAGCTCAAGCGCCATCGCTTTTGATCCTGCACCCGATGCATACAACATGGCAGTCTCTCCCGCAGAGTGGCCCAGAACAATGTCTGGGCGCACGCCAAGGTGAACCAGCAGATCGAAGAAAGCCATCTGGAACATTGCAAGCGAAGGGAGCGTCAAGGCAATTGGCCAAACTGGAGGGAATTCAAAGGAGGATGGCGTAGAGTCAAAGAGGCCATAGTCTCGCAACATGGACTTTCCTGTCGCACGCGCGAATACATCGTCCATCTCGAGGATGCTATCACGGAAGACAGCGAAGGTCCTAAATAACTCTCGACCCACTTGAAAGTTGAAGGTGAGGCGAGATACATTGAAGAAGAGGATCACGCACTATCCTCATGTTGCGGGCCCTGGCCAGAAAAAACAAAGACAATTGGGTTCGCATCTCGGCCACAATATCGCGGCTTGGAAAACTGCGCGGATTTGGAACCTGGAGTGGCAAGCGCATACGCCCTCCAGCTCATCTGTTTCGCCCTCCGGCCAAGAACAGTAGAAGCAGCAGCATAGTCGGAAGAAGAGGCCGTCTCCAAGGTCGTCTCCGCGATGTGGTCGGCAAGAGCGGAGGTGCTGCGAGGAGATAAGCCGCCAGCCACGATCAAGTAAAGCTGATCCGATCCGATCCGCTCCGACTTTTGAACCAACTCGGGTTTTGGTGGCGCCTCCAAAACCACGTGGCCGTTGGATCCACCAATTCCGGAGCTGGACATTGAAATCAAGGCTGGGCCTGATTTTATTAATGGCAGAGGCGTTTTATGGGTGGGAACGCGGAGATTGTATTCAGCCCATCGGATCGCAGGATTCAAGGTTGTCAGATTGACGGTGGGCGGGATAATGTTGTGTTCGAAAATCGAGAGAACCTTTGACAAAGATACCAAGAACGCGGTAATCTCTGTGTGGCTAGAATTGCGGAAGTCCGTTTCAGTTGCCCGCACTGATGTAATGAGAGGACAATACCCTATGTTTCCTTTCACGCTTCCAATCAGCACCTCGTCGGCCCGTCGAAAATGCTGTCCAACCCAGTTAGCTTCTGTTGGATCGCCCTTGGCGGTACCTAGACCATCGTGACGTTAGAAAAAAATAATTGGTACTGCAGAATCATTTACCTGTAGCGTGGACCTCCACGTACGAGACTTCGCTTGGACTCTTCCCGGCGCGTCGGAATGCAATCTTCATGGTTTCCGCCTGGGCTTCCGCAACAGGGGCACCTGGGGGCCCACCAGATCCTGTCGAGTTCGAAGACGTCCCCAGAATCTGGTGGCAGAGTTAGACGCGCGGGATGAGGTTCGAATATCCTTACCGTAGCGTATATACGATCGTGGTCCCGTAACGCATCCTCAAAGGGTTTGATTACAATTACCACGCATCCCTCCGCTCTCCCGAAGCTGAATACTATGTTGGAATGAGAGCGCGACACAATTATGAGCTCACCCGTCAGCCAGTGAGTCGAAAGGTTTGCATTTCCCGTCTCTCGCAAGAACTCCAGATTGACTATATTCGACCCAGTCGATAAGCCTAAAAAAAGGGATCCGTGTGAGTCAAGAAATGGTGTTGTACTAATACGGTCGCGATCTTACCGGTGGTTAAGTTGACATCCACCCACAACGGCAGCCTCACAGTCTCCGCCTAAGATGGCTTGTACTGCAAGGTGCAATGCGGTCTGGCTCGAGCTGCACGCGGTATCGACGGCGACAGAAGGCCCAAGTAGATCGAGGTGGTTGGAGACCCGGTTGGCGACCATAGACGGGGCGCCACCGAATGACCCTCGAGGTTCATATTCGTCCTACGGAGCATGATTTGGAGGTTCGAAATCGAAAACATTCAGGCGTACGGGATATGACACATTAGATAACTTGATGGAGTTGCCAGACATGTAACATCCAACATTTTGTTTCCGGTAGTCGATACCGGAGTCCAGCAGGGCCAGAAAACTAACCTCTACGAGTTTCCTTGTGGCAGGGGCCATAGCCCGCGCATCGCGAGAGGAAATCCCGAACTCGACATGATCGAAGAGATCAATATCCTTTAGAAAAGAGCCTCTCTCGGCAGTGACTTGGCCACGGCCGTTGCCCTTCCAACTGAGAGACGCTCAGATTAAAATCCTGTCGGCTAAAGAAAATGGCATGCCTACGGCTCAAAATTGAATCTGGTGGATGGCATTTCTTCATAGGCCTCTCCACCCCTCAGGAGGAATTCAAAGAAAGTAGCATGGTCGAGATTGCTCTCTGAGTATGCGCCGCTGGGCAGTTCGGTAGCAATGCCAACCTAAAAGGAATATAGGATTCAATCGGCCTCTTCAACCATATGCTCACAATTGCAACAGATCGCGAAATTTCGGGGTGTTCGTGGTGGGTCATGTCGTGAGGATGCATATGCTCTGTCAACGGTGGTTGTTATAGTTTTCCCAAGTTGCACATTTGTTAGTGCGGAAAACATGGACAACTGACACTCATCTTCCAGATCTCACTGATGAGATCTTCTACCGCCAACCTCATTAGTTTCATCACCGCACGGCGACCAAAATGAGCTGGGTCGCTTCGACAAACTGGGAAACCCTAACTCGTTGTGGGAGTGGTGTGGACGTTGCAGAGGATTGATACCGGATATCGGTCTGTTTGGGTCAGGACCAGATGGTTGATCACAATGGCTCGAGGTAACCGGTAACCGGTGGTACGCATCAGACTTTTGACATTTTGACTTGGCGGGTAAGGCCGACGCTATGCGCGGCAAGACGAGTACCTATGTTCTTTTTTTATTGAGGCAAACACGGCATGGCAGTGTGCAGTGATCCCGAACAGGATTGGTGCAGCAATATGCACTCAAGTGCTCCTGAAAATAACTTGCACATCACATTGGGCATGAAACGCACGTAACCATCCAAGTGTGGCGCAGCAACTTGGATCAAAAACATCGAAATGGAAATCAATCTGTTCACACAAACTGTCAATGAAGGCAGATCGGCGATCAGTGCCGATCTTCCGCCCGCAGTCAATATGCAGGGAGTGAAGAGAAAAATCCAAATTATCAAGCTTGAGTCTAAGTGAAGGAAGTGGACAGGAAAAGAGTAATTTTTAGGCTGCAACTGAATAAAGAATCTGGGCAGAATGATCTGAAGTTTGAAATAAGTAGAGTGGTCAAATCATCCGCTGTCAACTGCCAACAACGATCAAAACGACGTATGGGGGAGCAAGAGGGCGAGAGAGAAGGTCCTTGGCTTGAAGAAAGTTGGAAAGGAAAATATGAAGGAGAATTAAACCCTATAAGAAGGAGGTGAAGACCAGGGACACCGGAGGGGACCAAAAACGATTGAAAGAATGTGACCGTCAAATGTCGATCGAAAGGAGAACGTGACAGGAAACGGCGAAATTTTAAAGGGGGACCCCAATGATGATAGGAATGGTGGGAGATCAATCCAGCCGTTTGAGATAGGATTCATCGAGATAGATATACGCATGTAGCCTGTAGGGGCGTAGGTAGGTAGGTATCATTAATCACGTTGTTCGGCAATGTGAGCCGGCATCATCCACTGCCGAACACTGCCGATCGACTGATTGCTCGCTCCGCTATATTACTGTGCCTACGCAGATCCGAACAAACACGAGATTATTTCCTGCAAACTCCAAACTCTGGGAGTCTGAGGCTGTTTGAGTGCCACATGATGACATACCAGCTTTGAGAAGAGCCAAAACCATGTTACAATGTACTTGGGAGCTCTGATTGGCAGGCTGTTTGTCTGAGTAAGGGTACAAATTTGGTTTTTGCAGGCCTTGGACAGAAACAGGTCGAGTTGACAGTCTAAGCTGGTACCTCTGGTGCATTATTATAAAAGCCGCACCATCTAGTGATGAATGTGCCGATAATGCTTCGAGCAGAAGAAATTCGGATTCCATTACATAAGCATTTTGGGCACTGCCACTATTTTCATTAGTTCCACTCACTGATGTTATAGGGTCAAAGATGTGCCGGCTAATGAAATAAAGTTTCAGGTCACAAAAAGCTAATGAAAATAGGCACAGCCACTATTTCCTGTACTTCAGATAAATGCTACAGGTAGTGGCGAGGTCTCAAAAGTCCGCCTGCAGAAATATTAAAAACGATTACATAAGTACTCGTAATTGTGAGGTTGTACAACCCCGAAAAACCTCGGAAAACCGGCAAAAACCTCGGAACCTCACAACGTCAAAACCCTATGTCCCGAATCCACAACCTTGACCGTTCGAGCCCCCGTTGGGGCATTATTTCCCCTTTTCTCGCAAATTCCTCTGGGGACCAGATGCATTGCACTTCTTAAAATGTTGGCAGACATCCCTTTCACGACTTTGGAGACATTTTTTTGCTTCTTTTGCGGTTATGTTGAGGTTGTGAGGTTGTCGGCTAATCCGGCAACCTGAAAACCCCGAAAAACCCGCAATCAAAATGTCAAAAGGCTGATGCGTATCCGCAGGTCGGTGGCGTGTTTTGCTGGTGGCGGTTTCTGATCTTTCAGGTCGGGCTTCCGCACGTCGGCAGTTGAACCATGCTATATCCGACTGAGTAACCGGCCACTTGCGCAATACATGGAATTGTGGTATTAAATCTTGAGATCTTACCTCTGCGAGATGGAACAGGACCTAAGTACAAGGATGCTACAGGTCAAATTTGGGCGCCGATCAGCGAAACCTGGGCCCTCTACGTAGTGCTGCATAATTGCCTGTAGTTCGTGTAGCGCCTGTAACACCTGTAGTCAAAGGTACCATTTAGTTTCGGCCGATCTACGTAGCGCCTACTTATGCTTACTTCACCTGTACTTGTCGGTGCTTTTTCGGTATTTGCCCTGCAGCTGGTCGCAGGAGATAAAACCTAGAAAATTCACTGAATAAGAAGCTGCAGGGAATAGGAGAGTGAAATCCGGCGCAAGTTACCGGCTCCAAGAAGAACCATCGCCAAATATTTGGCATGGTCATTGATGCAATACGTGCCACATGTCACTCTGTCTCTGCATCTCGCTCAAGTCTCTCTCGTCTCGGCTCAGCCATCGCTGCTCCGGACCACCCATTCCCAAGGTCAACTCGGATGCCTTCAGTAGGCTGCCCAAGAACGACACGGCCCGTATCTGCACCAGCTGTCTGTGTTGTGCAGCTAAGTACTTGCTTGCCTGCAGCGTACTAGGACAAAGCTTGAGTGCGCGGCGTGTTGATATGCGGAGACCGAGGAGCTAGTATGCTCATTGTCCAGATGCACGAACGCTTGTTCTGCTTGATAGCTCGCTCTCGAGTCTTTTCCGTGAGCCGCATCGCGCATGCAACACCCTATTTGGGCTCGGGCCTACACTGTCTCGCGTACGGTGTGTCTTCACTTCACTCTACCCTGCTCGCTATGGGTGCGCCGCTGACAAGCCGTGTAGATTGAGGGTGCCAAAGCAAGCAGAAAGACTGCGACCCAGAAATCGGCAGCCCCTGCCGCCGACAGCAAAAAGAAGACGCGCAAGGAGACCTACTCTTTTTAAATCTACAAGGAAATTCTCATCAACCACCGCCGCCAACTACTTAAAAGAAAAGTCAGGCTGTTGGGGTCGTATTGCTTTCATTACATTATCCTCTTCTACCCAGTGTAGGCTTCGGTACGCTTGTATCATTATCTCCTTCATCGAATCATCATCTTGCGCATGTACCATTTCTTTTGGAGTGCCTCCCTGTCCAACTGCACCAATCCTCAGCTCGAATTAATTGTCGTGGATGCTGAGTTGATGTGCGTACAGCGGCGAGTTGCCTAGCCTGTTTAAGCCGACCCCCGCGCGGCCTTCTCGTTGCGCCCTTACTTAACATTGTGCCCTCTCCAGTGCACTGCTCGCTGCCGTGTATGTCGGTCTCGTTCAATGTTCAACATAAAAAACTTACATCAACTTGACCAGCCGTTGTTGAGGAAAGAGACAACCAGTCCTGCTTGACGAACATCGGGAGTGACTCTATGCTACGGGTTTTAAACTGGGGACCAGTGCGTATCTAGCTCAAAAGTGCACCGAAGTACGACCTGCACCCAAAACTACCGGCCAATTACAAAGCACTACGGAGCGTTCAAATCACTACCTAGCGTTCAAAGCACTACGTAACGCTACGTACATCGCCCGAAAATATGGCAGCTAATCAGTTACAGCCCAGCGACCGCCAAAACCAGGGTTTGATAATGCACCTGGGGCTACTATCTCGACATTTGTGAGAACCAATAGTCAATTTCTTCTGTTCTGAATCTTTCTCGTGCCTGGAAACATAATTAAACCAGGAAGAATAGATTGCAAGCCATTACGGCACCGGTGTCGGTCGCTGCACTTAGGCCTTCGCAGATAGTTCGGTTCCTACAAAACCTAGTCACTTTATTCCGGCCTCTCCATTCAACTGGATCTCTGCCCGGTTTTCTACCATGCCTCTTGGTAGCCTGTTGTGCGCTTCACTCCTTTCTCTACTGTATGCTGGTCCTGTGATCTCCTCGCCGGCTGCACCAGTTGTAAATTTGGGCTATGCTCAGTACCAGGGAGTCGTAAACACCGGTCTCGGTATTACAAAGTTTCTGGGTATGCGCTATGCCACTCCCCCAACAGGTAAGTTTACATGTTCCCAAAAGACTACTATGACGGAGAGTCTGCCAGGGAATTTGAGATTTGGAGCTCCTCAAATGCCGCCATCGGTTCACGGCGTTCAACTCGCCAGCACCAATCCACCGGCCTGCTTTCAAGGTGGCCTAGGCGGGCAGAGCCTTACGAATCCCTTCACTGCCCGGGATGATAGCCCTCAGTCTGAAGATTGTTTATTCCTCAGGTTCATAGTGTCTGCCTCGAAGGCACCTCTCCGCTGACAAATGATCTCCAGCGTCTATACTCCCAGCATGAGCCCTAGGATTCCTCTGCCCACAATCGTCTGGATTCATGGTGGCGGGTAAGGCTAAGAGACCACCGATTAAGTCGAGTGGAGGCTGAATTCAACGTATTCAGCTATGCAACCGGTTCTGCAGGTGATTATAACGGTGCCGATATCGTCCAGGAATCAAACAACGGTGTCGTCGTTGTCGTGATCCAATATAGGCTTGGATTATTCGGTAATGACGGGGCTGATTGCGTTGGACTCATTCTCACTCTACCATAAAGGATTCCTCGCTGGGAAGCAAGTCAAGAGCAGTGGCGCTCTCAATGCTGGTTTGCGTACGTGCTCTTCAATTTGACATCAGCTCCTAGTAACACATGTTCTACAGTTGACCAGCAATTTGCTTTACGCTGGGTCAATACGAATGTCGGTGGTTCCTTCATACTTGGATCATTTGTATTGAAGCTGTTATACAGATCCGTCAATTCGGGTGAGTTGAACGAAGAAAAGTAATCGCCTCGTATTATTGGCTGAGAAGCGTGAAGCGGGGACCCCACCAAGGTTACGCTCTGGGGTGAAAGCGCAGGTTGGCAGCCATTCATTCTCCTTCACCACTGAAATGTTCAAATGATCATCTGCCAGGGGCGGCTTCCGCCGTTTTCCATATGATTGCGAACAACGGGAACACGGTGCCCTCACTGTTCAGGGCAATCATGACCAGCTCTACCTTTTTCCTCCCACAATATCCATACGACGCTTCAATCCCTCAGGTATGCTCGATAAGATTCAGTTTCACCCTCGCTCATACACAATATCTCAGACTCTGTTCAATGATGTCGCAACTCAGGCCGGGTATCTTATAATCTACCCACATAACCCCAACCTTAATAACCAATCGTGATGTCGCAGGTGTGCAAACGCAGCCGACCTGACTTGCCTGCGCCGAGCAGAAAGCGCGACATTGGCAACCGTCAATACCAATATTATCGCAGCTGGTTTTGCGGGAACATTCCCATTTGTACCTGTCGTTGATGGAACCTTTATCACACAAACTCCGACGACCGCCCTTGCACGGGGAAAAGTGAATAGAGTAAGTTCAATATGGAGCCTAGGGTGGGACGAAACTGTCGCCTATTTACTATCACTTTTTTCAGGCAAACATACTCTCGGTAACAAATAGCAATGAGGATTCATTTTCGTCCCTCAGACCGCAGATTTCACTGTTGTCAATTATGCGCAGCAACTTTTCCCTCTTTTGAGTCCCGCGCAGGCCAGGTCTGTGGCGTCCGCTTATTCAGCCTTGGGGACTCCTACAGAACAGGTCACGGCGATCTATGGGGAATGTGCGTTCCTTCTCGATGGTAAATATGTACCAGGCTGACCAGGTCCGCAGCAATCATTATATGTCCAACATATCTCCTTCTCAACACCTTCTCCGGAGAAGCGTTCAAGGTCTGTGCCGGTTAGTCGTCTGTCGCGTTCGTTTCTCATATAAGCGGACAGGGCGAAATGGCCGTCCGCCCGGTTTCCACGCAGAGGACATCCTCTACTACTACCCAGATTTCACTGAACTAATCACCGCTGCACCCTTCGCCAACCGCCGCCTTCGCTAATGCATTTTCGCAAGGATTTGTCTCATTCGCGGCGGAGCTCGATCCCAACCACAATCTGCGTCCGAGCATCACCCCGCTATGGAGCCAGTGGTCGAAATCGGCCCCTCGGGAAATGGTTTTCAACCAAACCAACAACCAGCCCGCAATCGGCATCCAAAGCACGGCGCTGATTTATTAGCACGATGCGCGTTAGTACTCTCTGCAAGACGTCACATGCGGCGGTTGAGTTTTTTTTCACAGGTTGTGGAAGAGTTTGGCCAGCGTTATCGGGCAGTAATGTACCGTCTTGAATTCCCTTTGATCTCGAA